>WUAW01005962.1:0-19451 GCA_017165845.1 Thaumetopoea pityocampa | reverse complement strand
ACTATTCGCAGTATATTAATACATTTACTATTCGCAGTATATTAATACATTTACTATTCGCAGTATATTAAAATATTTACTATTCGCAATATATTATTTTTTTCCAAAGTCAACCGTAAGAGAACAATAGTGATTCGATCATCTTTTATCAACCTGACTTCATCCTCATAAAGATTATAACTATAATAATGTACTGCTAAATACCGGAATCAGGGGAGGTCCGTGCCCCTGTAGTGGGGACGAATATGGACTGGAGATGATGATGATGATAACATACCGGAATGAATTGTATTTATAATCGTTTGTTCGGTTGTTGATCAGGTCGAAATTTATTATAAGCACAGGTTGGATTTATTTTTAAAGTTCCGTATCTCAGTCGGTAAAAAAAATCCTTTATAATCCTATACGGGTCAACTTTGTTGTTCGTCGTTCTATCTGTCCGTCTGTTGATGTCGTTAGGAACGAGTATCATGTTGAAATTTATGTCAGTTACTAAAGTCTACTGTCCCTTAGGGGTGGTAAATAATTTAAATTTTTAAGTCAATGCAATCAAAAGGTGTCATGTATCTCATATATTTTGATACTCACAAACTCAGTCATCAAAATTTATAGGGTACTTCCTATGGACCTAAAATCATAAAATTAGGCGAGAAGTAAGGTTCCACAATACAAGTAAATGAAAAAATCCGAAAATTATTATTTTGTATCTAATGTGTAATACATCTATATTACATAATTTTTTTTTAGTTCATACATAACTCGCACAGTAAGAGTCCTAATCGCACTTCACGTGGAGATACGTGAGAGACAGTGAACGTGTGCAAATAAATAGTATATGAGTCGATTAATACCAATAAATCTCTGTCGTCCGTGGACATTGCAACTCTAAAGGAGTCACTGATGCATTATTGGCCTTTTAAGAAGACAATATTAGAAAATATAATTTCTAAATATATAGGGAGCAGGAGAATTATATATCAGTACCTTTTTCTTGTATATCCCAAGAGTTAACGTGTCTCTATTTTTATCAAGAAATGTATCAACTCAAGTTTAAGTTCTCATATTGTATATTCCACAGGTGGATCGCTCTATAGCATTATTAAAGAGCTTGGTGATTGAACGTGAGCGGTGGGAGGCCAGCTCGGAGACGTTCCGCTCGCAGATGAGCACTATTGTGGGAGATGTGTTGCTCTCGGCCGCTTTCATCGCATACGGGGGATACTTTGACCAACATGTAAGTATCAGTTATCTACAAATATACGTGTCGACTCTACATAACTATCAGTAATTCATTATTATTTCTGTAAGTTTCTAAACTAAACAAGTTGTATGTTTGTTTGTCGTGTGTATACTCTCAAACAAACATATGAAGTTATTGCGTATTGAGTACGGCCCTGTACATTTACAACCCCTCTCCCGCAACCCACGGACGCCAACCGTCGCATGCGCCGCGCCAGTTGGGCTCAGTTGATGGACACGTAACGGACATGTCGCGTTCTGCTTTGTTTTTATGTCCACGTACTCGTATTTCGCGCATACTTTTAGTTATCATTAAACGACGCTATAACATTAAATGTTTATTACCCTATATTAATTTCATAATAAACATTTAATTTTATGTAGAAACTATTACATTATTGACATAATAAAATATCTATTTCCATGTCTCTAATCGAACAAAGATCAGAGACATGGAGAGGTTGTCTGAAAGAAATCGCAGTTAGCTATAAGACCACCCTATGAACACTTCAGGTAATTGTAATATAATACTTTACTAAAATGTGTTAAACTGGTTTGCAATAAAAGTATATTCTTTTCTATGCAAATTTTGATAAGTTTATGTACTCCATGTAGTTATAACATGTAAATTTAAAAATAAATGCATTGAAGGGTATTTGCAAGATTATGTTGTGCGACTGCTTATCGGCAAAGAATTAAAGTAAATGGTGGTTTTTATTTCAGTACCGTCAAAACCTATTCACGACATGGACCGCGCACCTGGCGGCGGCGAACATCAAGTACCGCGCAGACATCGCGCGCACCGAGTACCTGAGCAACCCCGACGAGCGCCTGCGCTGGCAAGCGAACGCGCTCCCAACCGACGAACTGTGCGTCGAAAACGCCATCATGCTTCGAGTGAGTTATTTTTATATGCCATTTCCACTTTACGTTTATCTTATTTCCAAGTTTATTTAAATGTGTAGGTGACATCCCTGAAGAATCTTAAAAATGATATTTTCACACAAATCATTTTTTTAACGTTATCGTAGCCCAGGGTGCCGTTATGCTGGATATGAATTATTATTGCTCTGGATATGATATATGCCATCCCTTCTCATAGGCGTCAATAGAACTGGAATCAATCAATCAATCATCATCATCATCCCCAGTCCATGTTCATTCCCATTACCGGGACACAGGCCTCCCCTGATCAGGAGCGGGGATTAGGCCGTAGTGTATCACATTGGCCTATTGCGGGTTGATAAACTTCACACACCCATGCGGCCATGCAAGTTTTCCTTTTCCATTAAGTACATTGGTGTCTATAATACAGAAACTATAGAAAACTATAAAACTGGGCATACCCCGGGATAATGACCAGTAGCACATCCTGCAATTTAACGAACATCTGGTGTAAACTCTAACACACCAAGCATGGAGATTGTGGAACTCTTAGGCTTATGTCCATCAGTAGTAGTCTTCGACAGACTGATTATAACGATATTAAACATATTCGTTTGCTATAGCGATTCAACCGCTACCCGTTGATCATCGACCCGTCTGGACAAGCGACCGAATTCATAATGCGGGAGTTCAAAGAACGCAAGATTACCAAGACATCATTCCTCGACGACTCGTTCAGAAAAAATTTGGAGTCCGCGTTGCGTTTCGGAAATCCATTGCTTGTGCAGGTATGTTAGTAATGTTATTATTTAAATAACTGCATCATTATCTGTGTAATTATGTAAGCAATTGAACAGGGGATTTGACTTCTAACACATTTTATTGTGTTAAACATATGTTACTTATTTTTATTTTTCGTGGTTGGAATTGAATTTATAATGTAGTTGGAATTGAATTATAATTTACTTTCTAGATGCTTCTGGAAATCTGAAACAAAAGCTTTACTTACCATGATCATGAAAAGGAACTGGAGTAGTAAATATTTCGTTAAGATTATTGTGTATTTTTGACAATTTGTGTTCGAAGTCCTGGTACATTGTATCACACTTGGTCATTTATGTATTTTTTGGATGTAGGATGTTGAGAATTACGATCCGATCCTGAATCCAGTGCTGAACAGAGAGCTACGACGCACGGGCGGGCGCGTGCTCATTACGCTCGGAGACCAAGACATCGATCTCAGTCCATCATTTGTTATCTTCCTAAGTACCAGGTAAGTTGTCAGTTTCACTCTCATACCCAAACCAATATAAATAAATGTGCTATATTGATTTAATTATCTCTTTATGGATACTAATGTATCCTATAAAGAAATAAATAATCTAATTTTGTAACTACTTAAATAGACAATACATATATACACTCTCGCGGGTATCCCATAAAGGTAGGCAGAAACCATAGTTCGCCACATACTGCGATCGTGACACACCTATCTGGCCTCATCTTTTCATACACTTTTGTCGGTGGGTGGTACGAAATTGACCTTTTTGAAACAAATTGATGATTTGATCAGGATAGATTTATTCTGGACGCTCTCTTCCAATACTTCCACTCACATTTGCCCGGTATATTTACGTCGTTATTCGAATTTCACTCATTTGTGAATTCAAAATTGTGAATTCAATAATTTGTGAAATGTAGTATGCTCTGAAATGTTTTTAAAATGTCTGTCCTGCCCAGGGACCCAACGGTTGAGTTCCCGCCCGACATGTGCTCTCGAGTGACGTTCGTGAATTTTACGGTGACCCGTTCCTCGCTGCAGTCACAGTGCCTGCACAGAGTACTGAAAGCGGAGCGACCCGATATCGACACCAAGCGTTCGGACTTGCTCAAATTACAAGGTAATTTATTAATTGTTCTAAAGCACCGGCAAAATATAATCGTATAGAATATATTGTAATTACTACATATTGTCATCCTAGTTTAGTTCGATCATTTAATACGTACGTAGCAAACATTTGCTATCTCGTTTTGGCGTTTGATATTAGGAAAAGATAGAGAGGGAGCAAATTTAGTTAAGTTCTGTTACAACAGAACTGGCACCAATGAAGAATATTTTGAAACGCTATAATTAATTAAATTAAGTAAAATTTTGATATGCTACTTCAGTGAGACATCTTAAGAGAATAGAATACAAAGTTTATATCTAAATATTTAAAAAACCATACACGTTATTGGAGTTATATTTTATAACATATATTTTAGTCGTTGGATGGAAGTAGTGTTCATTTTGTTTTTATTACTTATACCTCCTCGCAGTATTTAAACATTAAATAAAATACAAAAATGATTTATAACCTAAAACATATTCACTTCTTTCACGTGTGCACTAATACACACGTCCCTTTATATCCGGTACTCTTCAATTAAAGAAAACAATATAATATAACTTAAACAAGTACTGTAATTTAGTTAGAACTGTCGGGCAGATAAACAGTTTATTCTCTTTTATCCTAAATCTTCACGCATTGACACGAAGTGGGATTGGTAATTGTGTTTATAACATAGGTGAGTTCCATCTACGTCTGCGGCAACTTGAGAAATCCCTGCTTCAAGCACTCAACGACGCAAAAGGCAAAATCCTGGACGACGACTCCGTCATTGCCACTCTTGAGACACTGAAGAAGGAAGCCGACGACATCGGTCAAAAAGTAACTACCTTATTCAGTTATAACATTTCAAGTTACGTAAGCCTTATGTAACATGATATGCACGACTAACTTCATTCCGTTAATCTCGTCTGTCGCTCGAAAAATTAGCTATTTTCACCTAAAGGAATAATTTCAAAAATATAAATTGTTCCTTAATTATCTAAATTATTATCTTTTTACTTATTATCTAAATCATTATCTTATAGAAACTACTGACTAATACAGTTATAAGTATAGACTTTTATAAAACTACGCTTGGACAAAATAATAAATAAAATTAATTCATTTTTACGAACATTTTATAAATATAATTCAGTCGTTCTGCTTAACGCCTGTGCATTTATGTCAGAAACAAAATAATATACAAAATAATAAGATGTAAACAAATGTAAAAATACTATTACAATGCCACTTTTTTATTATGATTAAACATAAAATAATATAATAAATACCGCAATAATGTTTATTAATTACTTACTAATATCAACTTTATGCTTTGTATTATTTTTGAAAAACAGTATTTTGTTAGCTACTAACTGACTCGGTGAACTTCATACGAACTAAAACAATTTCTTCGATATTTCAGCTATTCCTGTGGGTGTTTTCTTAATTTTAATTTTTTATAAACCACCTATCTATTAAGGTGAACAAAACAAAAAAAATATTCAAATCAGTCAAGTCGTTTTCAAGTTTTTGTGAGACTAATGCACAGCTATTGATTTTTATATATACAGATTGTAGTAGTAAGAACACACAGATTATTTACAAGAATTTATGGTTTACATATGTATTTATTTAATGGAATAATGTCTATTTATCTTACGTTAAAATTAACCTGAAAAGGGTATGTTTCTAAATCTGTGTGTTTTTAATGCTAATAATTTAAAATGTACTGTATATTGTACAAAAATGACTATTTTTAGATAGAAATGAGTATTTTTAATTCGGTTGGATTATAGCCGTCACGTTTGTTTTTAGTACAAAAAAGAAACATTTGAGAGCCATTGGTTCATTTGTTTACATTTTATTTTTTATATACTGGATAAGATATACAGTGAAACATATTGAAATACTCAATGTGTTACATACCTCATACCTCGGGTGCTTCTACTGTTTAAGTGTATACTCGTAGATTGACTTGTCTTTTTGTCAGTAGTATTGCGCGACCAAATCCCAAAACACATAGTAAATACACATTACACTAAACAGCTTACGTAACTGTGAAATATTGTATGGCGCCGTGAGTTACCTTGTGGTTTAACCCAAAGTAAGAATAATTTGAATGTTTTGACAAGCGGTTATATTTGTGATCTACAGGTTGAAGAGACGGATAAAGTGATCGCTGAAATCGAAACAGTCAGCCAACAGTATCTGCCACTGTCACAGGTATGTAATTTAAGACGGTCGCACATTATTTTTTGCATTTACTTATTCTAAGTCTCTTAAATTTGTACCTTTTTCATTTTGGCAGGCTTGCAGTAGTATCTACTTTACAATGGAGTCGTTGCACCAAGTGCACTTCCTGTACCAATACTCGTTGAAAATGTTTCTTGACATATTCAGCTCCGTGCTGGTGTGCTCCCTGCTCAACGGGGTCACGGATTACACTGCCAGACTCAATATCATCACTGAAGAACTGTTTACGGTAAGATAATTTGGTTGAACGTATTTACTCATAAACAGGCTTTCTTTTTCATTCCATTCAGAATGGTTATATGTTTATGAATGATCTACTACCATAAAATGGATAGACCTTCTATTACTTAAGATTCTAAATCAAGAACGAAGTATCAATATACTTCTAATAATTAAAGAATAAATAACGGAAGAAATATCACTAAGAATATCTTTAAGTTTTTTAACAAACACGAAAGATAAAGGAAATTGAATTGAATGCGAACCCCAGCAGACAAAGCTAGGATAAATAACTCCAGTCATAAAATTTAAGCAAAAGATGACCGTTATGATTGCAAAATACTAAATTGTTTCATACATAAGTAATAAATTCATAATAAATAGCACAATTTATAATTTGTGTTTCGTTTATTCGGGCATGCCTCAGAAACAATGGCAATCAACTAATGTAGTATGAATCCCGCCATTCAAATTGTATTCTTTATATTCGTCATAGATCTACAAAATATTCAAGACAGGTTCATAGGGTTTTCCGTCATCGCACGGGCGACACAGGGAGTCCTAGTTTGGCACTAGATCAGTGTGTGTGAGTGTCCAGAATAATATTATTATTATCATTTATTGACAGGTCGTGTACGAGCGCGTGGCGCGCGGCATGTTGCACACGGACCGGCTGACGTTCGCGTTGCTGCTGTGCCGCATACACCTGAAGGGCACCGGCGCCGAGGACACGCTCGAGCAGTCGTTCGGTGTGTTCCTCCGCGGCAAGGAGGGCTTCGTCTCGCATTCCGCGCCGCTCGAGCCGCTCACACACCAACAGCACGACGCCGCCGAGAGGCTGAGCTCCAGGTACAATACAGCGCAATCTTCATGGCGCTCGTGTACTCACGGTTAAGCACAATAACAGTTTTAAGTATTGAAACATTGGCGGATAAACACCGAGCCACCTACCTACGAGTAGTTAGCCTCGTAATTAGCCGCCGTTACACCGCATAATCCCACTACGAGTTTAAGCTGGTGTCATACATACAATACATACGTATACTGCACGGTTCGCGTGCCAACCAATGCAGTGTCAACGAGTCTTATCGCGGGCGTAAAGTTGAGCTGGCAGCTCACTTCGTAGTCGCAATCAAATTGCGTGGTATAATGCCACAGCTTGTTGACAAATTTAAGTGGCGTTTGTAACATGTTGCTTATTTGTGATTTAAAATATAATAATTCCACTGTACAACATTCTGTTTTCGTAATAATTCTGCAGTCGTCATGTACGAGTGCCTAAGCGAGTGCAAGAGGGGCAGATCCAAATTTTAGCTGTTACTCTTTTTAACTTTAAAAAATCATAGTTATAATAATAGTAACTTATTTATTTACCTTAAAATCTGTAGTAAAAATGTAAATATGCATATATTATATTATAACATGTAACTGTAAGACAAGTGTAACAATTAATGTTTAGACACACGTTTTATTTGAATACCCGAAAGTTTGTAATTTGGACTTTCCTCCTTTTTGCTGCAAGTTCCTCAATTATCGCCGTTATTTATATTGTCTCTAAGCCTAGAACTATCGTGATTCCTAGTTAACAGATTAAAATACATTGATGGTGTAAGGGTGCCAGACACGGCTTGCGATCGAAAGGTCGTAGGTTCGTTCCCGGTCCCGTATCACTGATTTATTTCTAATTTATGTACAATCTACATTGTATATACCAGTATACTAAAATATAGAAGGAAAACTTCGTGAGGGAACCTATATGCCTGCATGTGTATTTGAAGTCTACCAATCCGCACTAGGCCAGCGTGGTAAACTACGGCCTATTCCCCTCCTGATTAGGGGAGGTCCGTACCCCTGTAGTAGGGATGAATATGGACTGGGGATGAGATTAAAATAGTATTTGCGCTTACCTGGATTAGTCTAGTTTGTGTATATGCACTGAGTATTGTGTGTGGCAGGCTGGGTCCATTCCGGCGGCTGCTGCAGAAGGCGGGCGAGCTGCCCGAGCTGGCGGCGTGGCTGGCGCAGGCCGCGCCCGAGCAGTGCGTGCCCACGCTGTGGGACGGCGAGCCGCAGGCGCCGCCCGCGCCGCACACGCTCGCCATGTACCGCCTGCTGCTCATACAGGTGCCTCTTTACACTTTTTACAATGTAAGGCTGATGTTTGGATGTAAGGATGTTGTTATGCCATACTCCAATGTCACCCGTCTTTTTAAAAAGAAATATAGTGTGTCTATGATAAAATGTTTTTTTGGTTTTTGATTTTTTTTTCTCCTGGGATATCCTTATTTTTTATTTCGTTTTTGCAAAGCTATATTTTTTTTTTTTTTATTAATCGTTAGGCATTCCGTCCGGACCGTGTGATCGCGGCGGCGACGCAGCTGGTAACAGCGGTGCTTGGATCCGGGTTTATGGCTAAAGCCGAAACTGAACTGGACCTAGCGACCATCACAGAAACGCAACTCAACGCTACCACACCAGCCCTACTGTGCTCTGTGCCTGGATACGACGCGAGCGGTATGGTACCTTCTGTTATTATAATTTCTTATTGGTCTTCAAGCTATAGATATACATGGATACCAAATACTTATTGGTATTATAAATAACGATAGCAACAGATAGATAGTGCAGTTTCCGAAATTTCAAGGATCAATAACGCTAGGCAAAAGAATGGACATCTGTGACCTTTAAGACGTCAACATGGTAAGCGTGGGAATTACAGCATTACCTTTAATAGATGAGACTTGTGCAGCTGTGGATTTCTATGGTATTTAATAATAATGATATTGTGCTAGTTCGATGAAATGGCCAGGGTATTTGCCAACCGAAAAAATATGCCTGTGAGATGCGTTCATATAGCTGTCCTAGGGACATGATTTCTTAATCGGCCGGCATGTGAAACGCTGGCTGGATACTATGAAGTGAGATATGGAAGCCAATAAACTGAAGAAGATTGAGTCGGAAGGCGGACTCTTGTAACAAAGGCGGGATCGATAGTGCCAGCTAGATGAAAAAGCTATTATGGTAGATTGTACCCTTTTTTGTCGAGTGGAAAATAACTCTCAGCACGCGGAACGAGGACATGGTTACGACACTGAGTGGAGCCCACACCCACTGAAAACAAATTGGCGTCCTCCACATGTCCTTGTGGGGCGTCTAGCATTCATCACCACGGTGGTGGTCGGTTATACCTGACATATAAGTCAGTAATTATGATGAAAAATAAAATAATTTCTTTGTTCCACAGGTCGAGTAGATGATATGGCGACGGAATTGAATAAACCCCTATCCAGTATCGCCATCGGATCGGCTGAAGGGTTCAACCAAGCTGAAAGAGCTATTAACACAGCTTGCAAGACTGGACGGTAAAGCTATTGCTATAGTTTAAAATAAATAAATGCAGTTACACAATACGATACGACACAGAAGTCCTATTGGCTAACTTTGTCTAACCCAACTTTGCTGAATGAATTGCAAATACAAATCTGTGAATTTATCTTCGCAACAATTAAAAGTCAACCTTGTTACAATCTTAAAGTTCATAATTTAACGTGGTAATGACATTCACTATTTTGTGTGCAACAATAACAATGGCTAACAACCTTGGAAGGCGCAACGAATAGGTGTGAATGCGGGGAATACTTTTATTACTATAGGTCGAGTGATAGGTACATCGTTGGAACCTGGAGTAGTGTTATATAACTTAACAACAGAACCAAAAATTGGCAATTTGCGTTTATTTTCTTTTCCTCTTGGCATTATTATGACACGTAGTATCGGAGTATACGGGATATGGAAGAACTATGGAGTACAGAATATATAGTATAAACAGTAGTTGATGATTCTGACAGTGATCGCTATCCGACGTTAATCCCGTACCTATGTATATTAACGATTGCCACTATATATATTAACGATTTTAAAGTCACAAAAACACAAATCTAATTGAAAATTTTCTTATGTTTTGCGGATCATTACAATTTGTTTCTTGAGATTTCTGAAATGACCAAGTATTTATCATTATATTTTTTAATTTTAAAATTAATTTGGTTTTTAGTTGGGTGATGCTGAAGAACGTACACTTGGCGCCGGTGTGGCTGGTCCAACTGGAGAAGAAGCTGCACTCGTTACAGCCGCACCCTAACTTCCGCCTGTTCCTGACTACGGAAATCAGCCCCAAGCTCCCGGTGAACCTGTTGCGCGCCGGCCGCATGATCGTGTTCGAACCGCCGCCTGGTATTCGCGCTAATCTGCTGAGGACTTTCGCCACAGTGAGGACCTCTTACCTACATAACTAATTTTAGGGAAAAGTACTAACGTTTATATATATACACTCAGGCCGGTATTCCATAAAGGTAGGCAGAACTCTGCCTTTATTTTCTATAATTTATCAAGTTTACAACAGACTGAAAAGACTAAAACATAATAATCAACATAATAATAAAATTTGCGATAATAGGTTAGTATTTGAAATTAGACGACAGAAGTTTAAGTCATAGATCGGCGATGTCTAACGATGGCAATAATTTTTGCCAAAAAAGTAAAATGATAAAAATCAGGTCTATTTGAAAGGTCACAGGACAATATGCGATTTATATATTATGCACGATTATTGTCCTGCGCGCATAATGTGTAACGTTCAGTTGAACGAATCCACCGATATAAACATTTCGCTCATTGTGCAGTACAGTGCCGCACTCAGGTTGAATTTCAGCATAATGGTTGTTAAAATATCTTGACATTTGATACCAATTAAAAACATACAATAATTGTCTGTTGCACTAAAAAATAATTTTAAACGCATAATTTTACTGCACAGGTGCCGGCCGCTCGCATGATGAAGCAACCATCAGAACGTGCCAGACTCTACTTCCTGCTGGCCTGGTTCCATGGTAAATACATATTATTACAACATACAAAAATACTTCTTACAAGATTCCTAATGAATTACGTATACGATAATCTATCATTATAATATCACTATCATATTAAACTATAATAAAAATTTAGGGTTAGGTTTTCACAGTAACCAAACTAGTACGCTTCGCCTTCATCTTCGTGTAGAAACTACACGAACCGTTTGAAATATATGAACACTAGGATAATGGTAGCAGCATTAACAAATAAGACATTTTTGGAAAAACTTGCAATGTACCAGACCTTGTAATGTTGTATAATTTACTAAGTTCAGAAATAAATAAATTTGATATTGGTGGTAATTCTACGGTAACAGAACTTAATTAAATTTAGTCTTTCCCTATCCATTTCTAATGTCCAACGCCAAAACGAGATAGCCACAATTTTGCTGCTGTCAGTTTGGTTTAGACACGTCAAAATTAAAATATTTAGACGCGACCTCGGAACATACCGACTAAAGATACGCATAAACGCAACATTTGAACCGTTTAACAGAAATGTAGGTTGGTACTCGCTATAAAAGTTTGCTATCTCGTTTTGGCGTTTGACGTTAGAAAAAAATATAGACTAAATTTAGTTAAGTTCTTTTACAATAGAATTAGCACCATTGATTTACGTGCCAACCCCCATATACCCTAACCTATGTACTACCGTTGATCTCCACTGCTGGCCATTGGTCTACCCACTTAAAGATGGAAACTCCCCCCGAGGAATGCTCTTTCGAGCCACTGACAGGTATATGTAAGTTATCCACAGTGGATACAATCAAAAATTGAATCGAACCTATGTTACTGTGAACAGGTATCGTGCAGGAACGATTGCGATACGTGCCGCTCGGATGGGCGAAGTACTACGAGTTCAACGAGTCCGACTTACGGGTCGCTTGCGACACACTTGACACTTGGATCGACGCCACAGCTATGGTAAGCCTCGCAATGTAGTGTCCTTAAGTTTTTTTATTTGAGTTTTTATAGTTTGTAATTGAACTATTACTACTAAAAGAAGCTAATTATTTACTAACTTTATCAGGGTTCCCATTCGTCGAAAGTTGACATCTGTGTTATGCAGGCATCATACATTTTTCAAAATTTAAAAAGAGTCTGTCACTGGCCATCTCTTTGTTTAAGTGACGACCCACTTCACTTAACAGATGGCACAACTCTTAGATGATGACATTAACATAGAAGTCTGAATCATGCTGATGAATTTCGATAGCGATTTAGCATAAATATAATGTCCCGACATCAACTGTCGGGACAGTGGCAGGTTCCGCCAGACATGACACCCGTCTAGTTGGAAGATCTTCCTATTCCAATACTGACACTCTTGCCACACTTCCATTAATCAATTTGCTGGTGACATCTTGACATGATTTCCAATGTTTTATTGACTTCAGCATTGATCATTCATCTCGCTATATCTATATACGTTAAAAATATCAGTCCATATTATGTTACCTGATCGACGCTTGCAAGAAGGACAACAATAAACACACAATCTGTATATCACTAGGTTAAACCGACAACTTTGTTCGCAATAACTATGTGATGGTGATTTATAGCCTATATCAGTCTTTAATATCATTTCTGCCAGATTTCATAACAATCAGCTCAGCGGTTGAGCCGTGACGATTTATCGGATAAATAAAAACACTGGTTTTTGTTAATTTAGTGTAGATATGGACGATCACCTATGATCTGTCGTAAAATATTGTAAATTACCCGTGACGTATAATTTAATTTATTCGATTCCCAAGACTGATCTCTAAAATGCCATTTAAACATCGAAAAACATAAAAATCCCCCTTTTATGTGGAGGAGCAGCTATGCCCAACCAAACGTCAACATATTGATGGGATTTAACTAATGCTCGGAAAAAAGCTGACGAGATATTGATGTACCTCATATTTATAGTTTGGACCTCATATTATAATTTGAATTATGTCCGTGATAGGGTCGCACAAATCTGCCCCCGGAGAAGGTGCCTTGGGAGGCGCTGGTGACGCTCCTCTCGCAGTGTATCTACGGCGGCAAGATCGACAACTCGTTCGACCAGAGACTGCTGCACTCCTTCCTCTGCAAGCTGTTTACGCCCAAGTCTTTCGAGGCCGACTTTGCACTGGTCGCCAACGTTGACGGAGTAAGTATTCCTCAGTGCTAACCCATGAACAACTTTGAGATTGTTCTGTTTTGTCTATCATTTCTCTTTAGCAATCGAAAGCAACTTCGTGAAATTTCCACTCGTACTACTAGTTGTACGCTGGCAACTTATGTCGCTCGTCCGCCTGCCTTCATTAAAATGGATATGTGGTAACAGTTGCCCGCCGATAGCCTCGAATTTTAAGGAGAAAAATTCGCGGCAGTCAAATCGCCACATGTATGAGTTTTTTTTACAAACAGACTTAATACATACATACAAACAATCATGCCTCTTCCCCGGGCTTTCCGGCGGAGAATCGAACCCCGTTCTCCCGCGTGACAGGCGGTGATACTGACCACTATACTACCGAAGAACTATAGTAACCAGAGGCCACTTTTTTCCACTTGCGACGAGAAAAGTGGCTATCCGTTGCCCACTCGAGCGAACGATAAAACTGTTCAATATCCAATAGCTGAATACCCAATTATTAGAATCAATCATTTCTGTTCTCTTTGTGGGATTTCATGTAAAACTTTTCAAAATCGCAACTCTGTCTTCTAATTGAACCATCTAATTATTCACTAATGTGAGTTTTTTGGTAACCCAGTCAAATTAAATGTTTCAGCCGCTTAGGGAATGAATTTTTAAAAATCTTTTCTTGGTTCTTGCTTATGTTATATAAACAACTTCTGTGCAATTTTTTGTATTTCTAAACCCTGGATTTAGATATATAAAATTTGCATTGCAAAGGTTAGGCTTCGCCTTGTCTATCAGTCACTAGCATTAGAATTTTGAATTATGAAACATATGAAGGCGGAATTAATGTATAAAGCATTTTCTACTAAGCTGCGTTTGGATAATGCAAAAATAAATTGGTAGGTGTAGTGCATACGAAAATGGAAACCAGAAATATATTATTTAATTTTAACACCCCGTCAGAAAGTAGTTTTTATCACAGAAATAGCGGTTGTAACCATAAATCTGGAGTTATAACGAGTCTACTACAATCTTGAGGCCTACGAACTCCTAACAGCGGTGCACCCTGCTGAAAGACGAACTGGCCAAATGGACAGGAAAGGCTGCATTCGCTCCGGGTGACATCCACAATATCTACATTAATAATTAGGTTGAAACTAACAGTAAAAATAGAGAATAATTACACCGAGCAGAAGTTTCAAATCCCTGCTAAATTGCTTGCCTTGGTTTTTACTACATGTATCAGAAGTCGCAATGCCCCTTTTTATCGGAATGATATTTGTACTGGCATTTGTCATTAGGTAGACTGTAACTCAAAGGGTTTGTTCCTATAGTAGTAATGTTTATTTGTGAACAGGCAAGCGGCAATCAGCGGCACATCACTATGCCGGACGGCAATCGTCGAGATCACTTCCTCAAATGGATCGAAGAACTTTCCGATAGGCAGACACCTTCTTGGCTCGGCCTGCCCAACAACGCCGAGAAGGTAATGACAAATTTATCTGTACATTTGTCCATATTTCGAGTCACAGGGGAGCCGGCCGCCGCTTGTAAATGCACACGCACATCGTTTGGTGCTCGAGAGTGCTTAATATTTCCGGAGTCGCGCGCTAATCAATTACATGCCCATAACGATTTTTTATATTTCATAATGCATATTGATGAATCATAACTACAAGTATAATCCATCCATAGTATAAGTATAATGACGGCGTGAATAGGCCTGGGGGGGAGAGGATGAGTAGCAATCACCCCCTGAAATATACGAGTCATATGAGGACTATTTATAAATTGAGTAATTATAATAAAGTGATTTATAAAGTATAGACCCAATATAATTATATACACAGGGTATACACTACGTTACTTTCCCGTATACTTTAGCGAAATACATCTTAAAGAATTTACTTTCCAATATACTTAAACGAAATAGACATTAAAAAATACTTATTTTGTGGTTTAATGTTTGAAAATATTGTCATTTCTGAATAAGGCTCTAGACGTCCTGAAGTCTGCTTTCGAAATTCGAAAAATAAGGATTTAGTTATGAGTAAGACGGGACTATTTAGGAGTCCCGATATACTGTCTTCGTTCGAGATCTTGTAGCCAGGTACCTACTATATACAAGTAGTATGTACGGCAGAAGCTCGAGGTCAAGTGCTGCTGTTATTGAACGGATGTGCCTGTGGAGTGCGTTCAAATGTCCAACTACCACCTAGCAGTATCCTCGTAGCACCCACAATCTTCGCTGCACTAGTCGTTCACCGGTATCATTCAGATACCAGTCGTAACCCATAGATTTGCGCGCCTTTTGAACTTCTAAAAAGCACAAGCACTATATTAGTGCTCTGGCGGATTCGAACCCGCGACCTCCTCTGAGCTGACTGTGAGTCACAAATCCACTAACCCATCATAACTCCAACCAAAATTCGGGGAACACACAAAGTATCTCATGTCATTTAATCATCAGGTACTGTTGACGACGCAAGGAAGCGACCTCGTTTCAAAACTTCTGAAGATGCAGCAATTGGAGGACGAGGAAGAGTTGGCGTATAACGCCGCTTCACAGGACCACGACGCAAACACGGGTAACTCAACAAATACGCATACTCTAAGAGAGAGAGAGACGCTACTGATATTATAATTCCTATCGCCATGCCAATGACAGGCGCATTTAAAATCGCAGTATATATTTATTGAATCGTAGAATATTGTTGTTGTACATAGCACTGGTGTATCGCTTCGCTGGTTTTTGTAACCCTGGAAGTGTAAGCAAGGAAATAATAACCCTAGCATGAAAAGGAAGGGGATTTTCATAATACTTTTCTGTTTATAATATAATCTTGAAGTATTTGATAGCCTAATCTTTGATCTCGAGTTCAAACCGAGGCACGCGACTCTGACTCTGAAACATGTGCGTATTAATAATTAATTCTTATAATCTGTAATAATCACTTCAAATGGTAAAGGAAAACATCGTAAGGAAACCTACGTGTCTTAAAAATTTCCTTAACCGCGTCTAAAATCTGCCGACCCGCATTAAGCTAGCGTGGTGGATTATATAGCTGACCTCGCTTCTCTGAGGAGACCCGTGCCCTTCAGTGGGACACTAGATATACGATGATGATGATGATTAATTTACACAAAATAATAAGAACCTTCCAAACTTTTTTTCCAGGACTTTGAGCACATCATACTCTTGAATTTTTTCACATTGACAATCATTGTTTTAAAAAAATGTGAGAAAACTAAATTTCACATTATTTTGGAATTTAGTTTTCATTTATTCACGCATCAATAGAGCAAAGGATAAACGTAACTGTTTTGAATTGGTATAGTAGATACGGAGAGTGACAGTGACAGACTACTTTTATCACCTCAATACTATAGACATATGTAGATACTGTTTTTCTCTGCCAGGACGCTTACTGCATGTTTTCTCTTTCTGTAAATTATTATAACCGTGCCGTTGTTTAGATTCTATGGTGGATGGCCGACCAGCTTGGATGAAGACACTACACCAAACCGCGTCTAATTGGTTGAAATTGCTACCACAAAAACTACCGGTATGTCTTAAATTTCAATATTTTCTACTTCCCCACGATTGGAGAAGTAGTTCCCATTAAAATATCTGGTATCTAGTTATTCAGTAAAATAATAACGCTACTTGTTCCTTTGAATATTTTATATTATCTACTAAAATGTTAATCATTTAATATTATTCATCACGAATTTTGAAATCACATCAATAGAGCAGCTTGTGTGCTGTCTCAAATATTGTGTTATACGCGATGTTCATTTCTGTCTCACCTGATCCAGAGGCTTTGAAAGCCAAGAACGAATAGATTCTTTCGAAATTCGTTCGTTAGAATCAAGATAAGGCACAAAATAATGAGATTCAGTATCAGTAACAGTAACTAGTCGCACTTTGTTGGCCTTGTTCCTACAATTACCACCACCACCACCACCATTAGACACCAATCACTCATCTGAACTGCAACACCTGTAGTTGTTATATTTGACGGGCCTAATTGACATAATCCCGAATAAAGAAGATAATAAACATATAACTGAGTGCGGCACAATACTAGCCGCTAATGGAATAATTTCAACATAAAATACTGTGTAACGTTCAGTATTGTTCTATGCAGACTTTACGCCGTACTGTGGAGAACATCAAGGATCCTTTGTACCGCTTCTTCGAGCGCGAAGTAGCCGCCGGCGCCTCGCTGCTACAACAAGTCTTACACGACCTGCGCAATGTCATCGCTATTTGTCAAGTAAGTTGTAAGGACTAAAATATACCCACCGCCATTATAGCAAGCGTTATTACGGATTCATTCGAACACCGTTCAGCATTTAATTTTAATATTAAACTTAAAATACATTCAAGCAATTATACCAACTTTTTTTAAAATTATTCATTCAATTTCACTCACCAATTTCCTGATGGACGAATTACGCTCGCAATTGCAAAAATCCAATTAATTTTTTCCGTGTTTTGTGCCTTCTTTGCTTATATTCTTTATGTTAGTTAATCTAAATTACTGTGGATTAATATGAAATAAATAAATGGACTAACTAGGATATACGAGTATGATAAAGGATCTATGAATGTAATGCCAAAGGAAATTATATTCTTAAAAATTTCATTATAAAGAAATTTCTTTACCACGCATATTTTAATGTCTGCATGGGGTGCGAAATTAGACGAACTCTGTAAACGTAGTGTAGGACGACCCTCTACTAGATGGAGCGATGTTTTGCGATAGCTAGAAGTGATAGATGCTCGTGGCTGAAACTGATTAGAAAGGCTGAGGTTCAGCCGTGGGCGGATATGTGTTGATAAGGACCCGCCTGTGCGTGGTTACAGGGCGAGATGAAGCAGACGAACGAGACGCGATGCATGGTGGGCGCGCTGGTGCGCGGCATGCTGCCGGCGAACTGGCGGCGCTACGCTGTGGCGCGCGGCTGCACCGTGCAGCAGTGGGTCGGCGACTTCGCGCATCGCGTCACCCAGCTCGCCGCCGTCTCTGACGCCGTGGCCGCGCAGGGCGCCAAGCGCCTGCAGGTACACTCGCGCACTCAACAACCACTTGTTTATTCTAGGATGTAGCCACATCCAAAATGTTCCCTCACCAGACATCGTCTTATTATAAATTCTGATTGTCATATATTTGCCCGTTTAACCGATTCTTTTGACGGATTGTCAAAACAGATATTGTTGGCTGAGCATTTTATGAGCTATTTACAATGGCGCTCTTGAATTTACGCCCCCTCCGTGGTGCTGCTAGATTTGAAGATCTGCCAAATGATCGATGAAGTATATTTTGTGAGACAATTTTAGAAAATAATGTAATATTTGTACAAAATGGTTGATTTTTCAACCACGGTTGATGGTTTAAAGGATTGTCTTGGATTTGAGAACACGAAAATTTACGAAAATATTATCTTTGAACTTAAAAGATAACATGTAAATATACTCAATACAAGTTATTGTTTGAAAGATCTCCTTTCTCTACAGCATTAGGAGAAAAAATTACAGAACTACTTAAAATATCGTGCCATTAGACAGATTGTACCTCATTTATGTAAAATCACCTAAATGTAAACAGTGAATTATATAAATTATTCCGCCATTTGTGGTTGTTATTTATCATTCTATGGTGGTCGTGATTGTGAAATATATGTTATCAGTAACAGGCAGATACAACTAGTTTAAACTAACATATAAATACATAGTAAACGGAAAATGGATTAAACAATAATAATAATGGATTAAACTCTTATTGTTATTTCGAATTTTTATTTCTATTGCATTAACATGTGTTCTTTTTTTGAAATGAAATTTTCATGAAATCAAAATTTCATGAAATCATGTGAAATTTTCTTCTTTTACAAACTTTTTTAATGTAGTTCATATAAATGCGCAGAGCATTCCTGCTCACTATT
>WUAW01005961.1:13994-24047 GCA_017165845.1 Thaumetopoea pityocampa | reverse complement strand
CATGATAATTGATATGATTTACAAAATGGGTATAATCCAATTTTAAACTGAAACGCTTCTTCTGATCAATTTCAAAAATGTAATTACGTCATTGTTCTATTGGATGAGCGACGTGGCGAACTGGCGTGAGTGTATGTATGTGTGTAGATACTTGTATAGATAAATGCTAATACATATATAGATAAACGTCAATGACTCGGGTAAAAACATTCGTGCTATCATACAAATATTTTTTTCCTACCAATATTCGGAGCCGTTACCGATTGACACAGAACAGGGTCAGTACCACTGAACCAATCAATTGTCAGCGTGTCTGCCAAACACGGAGCTATCTCCATCTTTGGCAGACGTACTGACAATTGGTTGCCATATGGCAAATCCCTGCTTTTTTGAGGTGGATGCCCGTCTCCAAAGCAAAGTTCCATGGGCTAATTATGATGAAACAATTTAATTTGTATTTATCCAGCACATCCGTAGTCCGCCAGGCGGCAGCAGAACCTTGATTTTTTATTTAATTTGTTCGTGTATAACGCATTTATTTCCTATTTAAAATGTATGTGTTTTATTCCACTACCGTTATTGTTAGGTATTCTTGTGAGATTCTTCCCTAAATATACAATGTTTGTAACTTTCTGTGACATGACAACTCTGTTAATATAATATTATTAAAATTATTTGTTTTATGTGCATGAAAACCTGTAACAGTCAGTCAAGTCAGTTAAATATTCTCAATATATTGTAGTAGCTGAAGCTCTTCCATTCCACAAATAAATAATTATGCAAAGTAATGGATTGAAACAATATTCAATTCGAATAAAATCAACGTATTAGTGATGTGTCAACCGTCGATTGTTACCATAGCAACGTCCTTCATATACATAATATACATTACATCAGCCTAGGCACATTATAGCTTATGAATAATGACAACATTTCGATGAAAACCGGTGATAATAACAACAAAAAACTAACTGCCGTCCATGACGGATGTTGCAATTATAAATCATAATTGTGGCCGACGCGTCAACTGCATTAGAACAGCGTGTACTTCCTTTATAATTACAACAGTACTGAGTGTAACAAACATCGCTTCAAAATATAATTATCAGCTGGGTGTACGTGTGCGGCCCTCCCGGCAACTCAGACGGCCAGTCTGCTGTCTGACGCCACATACGCCAAACGTACGCGCGGAATCATACGTGCCGTGCGCTCGTAGACAACCCTAAGTCGTACATTCAACTCACAATTTGTTTACTCGTCCCATTTCAACTAATTGCGTAATCTTGAGTGATGCAACTTCGCCGCAAGCCCTTTTAGACCCGACCTAACCCGGTCCGGGAATCGAGTAACCCGCGCAATAAGCTCGATAATATGCAAACACGTGTTCACACTCCGTGTTACCCGGCCGTTGTCCAATCGTAGGAGGGCGACGGCTTTCGGCGTGTATCGGCCACCCAATCGCGGCTCGTCTACGATTTCACAACGAAAACCGATCCCGACCGACAGGAGCCGAAGCGCGCATCGACTACCCCCAGTGCGACTTCAGCCCCGAACATGGCGGCATTGGTTGCCAATACGCCACCGACGAATCCGGTCACAAAAAAGCCATCAATCAAAAAGTATAGAGCACCGACACCGCCGCGCAATGTTATCATCGCCGAAGATGAGTGTGAAAGTGAAAAAGATAAAGAGAACGTACAAGATAACCAAATCGACGCGAGTGACGATTGTAAACAAACAAAAGCTGGACCGGTCGAGAACGGTTCGCCGGTAGTGAAAAAGTACGTTCCCAAAATACACGGGGCCGTTGACAGGGGGTCTGTGCTATCCAAAGCTGCGATGTTCGAAGCCGGCAGCCCCAAAGCGAAGGACCCGGCAGAAATGTCGCTAAGGGAACGCAAAGCCCTGTTCGAGAAGAATAAAGGTGCTGCTATTGTGCCGAAAGCCCCGTTCGGTCTTGCGCCCTCAGCCAAAACTCTCCACGGTGACAATAAAAGTAAGTGATTATTTTTAAATATTATTTACGCCAACAATGAAGAGTATGAATCGTAATTACGTAAAATTTATGATCTGTAACTAAGTATTATTTCCAGGTATATATTTCTTGTTATGTACAATGATATGTTTGTCTGTGTTCATTAATTGTTCCACTTTTAATTATTTTATTAGACTACCGGAACGGTTGTTTTAACTAAAATCGCGTAATAATTCACGTTTAGAAGTAATGTGTCGAATTAAATACGTATATTGTTTTAAATAGATACATTAATAGTCAAGTAGGGATAGACATGACTCGAAATAAATGGTCACGAGTTTCATCCCGGTCCCTTACTACTGTGTTATTTCTAATTCATGTACGGTCTACATTGTAGACATCAATGTACTCAACGGAGAAGGAAAACTTCGTGAGGAAACCTGTATGACCGTGTAAACCTGTATGGCACGAGTGTGTGAAATCTATTAATCTGCACTAAACTAGCGTGATAGACTATGGCCATAATCCCCCTTCTGACGAGTTGTTCGTGCGCTTCTAGTGGACACGAATCCTTTTGACAATTTAATATATGTAATGTGACAGCATCCGACGATTATCACTGTGTGCACTATATGAATGCACGCGAGGACAATCCCCGGTCAGTGCAGCGCTATTATAGGAAAAGGGGACTAAAAAAGACTGGGCTATTGGGTTGATATGCTAGTGCACAGGGTACTCAGGACTATGGAGGGGACTATGGCGTCGGCCCTACACGATGTTGAAAACACGGATAAAATAGGCAGACGGTGACTCGCCACTAATACATTAATGAGCCCCCGAAACGGTCGCACGCAAGAAGCAACAAAAGGACAACATTAGAAGAGTGGCTTAAGGGCGGAGAGGTGTCACTAGACTTTAAACTGTACGATCAGTTACACCCTCAGAGGGTCCCATCACGTACTGCCCACTCACCACCTACGTTCCACATCCACCCTCGAGCATTATGCTCTCGTGACTCCACTCTGGCCGGCCAATAAAGGCAAGCCAGAGGTGGGGGATGTTCCTCTTCAGTTTTCACTCTAGCCAGCCGGTAAAGGCCAGCCGGAGATGAAGAACAGGACCTTCCTTCCTCCTGGAATATTATTATTATACATAAATTTTATGACAAAAGAAAAAAAACATAGTAATGAATGGTGCATAATTGTACATAAGTAATAAACTTATTACGTGTGCATAAATTGATTAATAGTTACATCGTCATGAACAATTCCCAAATGTCATGGTCGTTAGTACCCGCTTTTTGCATGATCAAACCTGTTCCATTATCCGTCTAATTGATCCGAGTGTTGTTTGAACGTCATATTTTTTTAATGATAAATTTAATATGTATCTCTTGATCAGTAATAGGTATATTTTTTTACATATCGCTCATCCAATAGAATAATGATGTAATTGCAAAAAAATTTAAAATTTTATTTTGTGTTTAATTTGGATGATTTGTTGTTTAATATGGATTTTTTCGAGAATGCTCAAATTATTAATAATAATCTATAAATAAATTATGAAAAATCAAGATAATTGATATGATTTACAAAATGAGTATAATCCAATTTTAAACTGGAAAGCTTCTTCTGATAAATTTCAAAAATGTAATTACGTCATTGTTCTATTGGAAGAGCGGATATGTACATACAAATACAGATAAATGCGGCCAGCAGATAAATAAATGAAATACTTTTTATATCTTTTTTTTTTCATTTGTATAGATAGTTATCTACTTAATATTATACATATTATACGTAATTTATTATGTACAACTAAATTCTAACGCTATTTATAAGCGAATGATGCTAGAGTGCGAGGCGCGCGGTAGCTAGCGCAAACTGATCTTCCGGTTTTAGTCACTGTGTGTACAAATACTAACTATAGACGCAAAACGTCTCCAAACTGATTTATCTGTGCATAGACTCACGCTGGAGGTACAAGCTGGATATACAGGAATAGGCAGAGACAACAATTTGTTACACGCGATATATACGATTCACGATATAAAAACACCTTTCCTGCCTCTTCCACATTTAAGTATTTTAATCGATTAATGCCGCTATGAATTTAACCTTTCCGGAATAAGTTGTTGATTTAGTCAAGTTTCTCTTAGCGCCCTCTTCCGACACTTCCACTCACATATGTCTGATATATTCGTATCGTCATTCGAATCCCACTCATCCTTTCTAAATGACAAGGCATATGTTTCTGTCTCTTAAAATAGAATGAAGTACATTTCTTTAATTTAGAAATGAAGGTTTTTGTTTAAATTAATATATGTAGTCTAGTTACTTGTACGTTAGCAAAATCTAAACACATGTTTTCAAAATTTTGTCTGTCTGTTGTGCGGTCTGTTTTTATATATTTGTCCGGGCTAATTTCCAGGACGGTAGAATCGATTTTCACGGAATTTCCATTGGAAACTAGAGCAGCTATCATTCAGTAAACTGCTTTCATTCGGCACTATTTTTTATCCCAGAAATATTTAGGGTTCCATTGTAAAAATTGAAGAACTGTAGAAAGGGCAAAATTTAAGTTATAAGTTAATTACCTAAAAGCCATCAAATATATATGCCAACGAGCGGACCAGCGGTCTACAGTTCTAGTGAAAAGGTTTCTAGTTTTCATAACGACTATCGTTATGCGCTATTTTTTCAAGGCAATAGAACTGCGGTAATTTCGCCTGGTCGACAAAATTTTACGTCAATACTATCAACAAGCAATAAAATATGGCATTGTATTGTTACGCAGGCATTGTACTGTTAAAGGGACGAAAGGAAATATTACAACAGAAGACTTAAAGGTCTTAGATATCAGGCCATAAAATACGTAATAAAAATAACCAAAGTACGGTGTAATAGCTAGTACTGAAAACTAGCGGAATGCTGCAGCTTTAATGGTAATGACTATGATTCATAGCCAATTTTTATCGTAGACAGCCAAATGCTCTTTCACATTTGTTGTATTAGTAAATATTTTTACCTGTATCTTCGCTTCATCATATAAATAAATTGATAGCAGTTTGTTCCGTCCGCGTGTCATGCAAAAACTACCGCATCAATTTCGATCAAAAACTCCTTAGACATTTGATTCTTACCTAAAATAACAATATGTCTGATATTCATCTATACATATACAGTAATCCCCCCTATAACGCGGTACCCTTATAACGCGTTTTCTTATTACGCGATTTCAATCCCCCGTATAACACGGGCATTCCCCCATATAACGCGGAGATTTCCCATATAAATATTTCTGTACTGTGAAATTTATAATGATTTGTACAGTTCATAATTAGCTTCGCGTACCTTTGCACGTGTGTCAATTGTGTTATTACAAAAGTAAATTATTTTATTAAATTTGTGTATTAAAAGGTGTAGGTTAAAATTTATTTTTATTAATTTTATTTAAAATAAAATAGTTTTAAGCCCCCTGCAGCGAGAAAAATTAAATGTGATGAATCATTTATACGTAACGCGTTATACGAGGTCGTAAAAACGCGTTATACAGGAATACCCCTATAACGCGTTTTCCGTTTATAACGCGGAACTAATCTACCGCATTATAGGGGGATTACTGTATAATTATGTACTGATTCGTCAACACAGAGCCTAAACCGCTGGGGCTAGAAATTTGAAATTTTGGCATTTGATGCCTTTTATGTTGTAGGCATCCACTAAGAAAGGATTATTGGAAATTTCACTCCTAAAGGGGTTAAATAAAGGATGAACGGTTGTATGAAATTTTCTTAATTTTTCAAAGTAAGAAATACGAAATTTAATATTCCTACTTCTGGTTAGAAATAAATGAACACGCATAACGGTGTTTTTCAAAATTTCACCCCTAAGAGGGTGAATTAGCTTAGTAATTTTTAGACCCAAAAGGGAACACCACACCACAAAGAACTGCTAGCTAGTGTTTTAATTACCGTAAGCAATTAAAACTAAAGATTATATTTAGTTTTAATTGCTAAAATAATAATAAACTAAACCTAAACTCGCGAGTGAAGCTGCGCGTAACAGCTAGTTTAATATAATGTTGTTTAAGTTTTACGGTCGTGGGCGGTATTTTTTTTTTATTTATTTATTTACGCTTCATCTATTATTAATATTATAAAACTGTTAAATGTCAAACTTTATAAATCAAACGTTTTAGACGTTTTTGAACCGTTTAACAGAAATGTAGGTGGCGCTTGCTATAAATGTTTGCAATCTCGTTTTGACGTTCGGCTTTAGCAAAAGATAGGGCGGTACTAAATTTAGTTAAGTTCTGTTACAAGTGAATCAGCACCATTTTGTGTATGAAGTTTTAAACAAATATTTTTTATCACCGAAAATACCTTCGTGGACATACCTTTTGAATATTCATAATTTTGTACCGTTTTGTTAAGCATAATTCAAAACAGAACCGATACAAATCTACCATTGAAAAGCATCATTGTCTTCAATATGGCAATTATCTCTCTTAGATATTATATGTAAAAATTCCTAAAATATAAAGAAAAAACATCTTTTTTCTTTAGGAATAACAATGTTGCCAGGTAGTCTTTTCAAAGAATTCATAATAGCTTTTATTATCTGTGTTCTGATAGAAAATTTAAAAGATAAAAGTTCTTTGCAAGTGTAACGCGAATTTGTACCGTTATAAATCCATTTCATTGTTCGTAAACAATAAAACTACAATACAAAAATTATGAGACCTGCAACCGAAGCATTTTTTTAACATATTTAAGATAGTACTTGACTGCAATCCCACCTGATGGTAAGTGGCGATGTAACCTAGGGTGGTAAAACTTACTAGCTTATTAAAAATCTATTCACTCTTGTCTTAAAGACACATTATAATCGGACAGAAATATTGACGCAGGAAGACTATTTCCAATCTTCCTGCAATCAGTCAGCATGTAAAAAAAAAAAAAAATTATTTAACACTTTGAATAATACATATATAATTAAATTATGTAAGAAGAAAGAAAATAACACTTTTTATTCAAGACGAACACAACATGGTTTTGTCATTTAGAAAGGATGAGTGAGATTCGAACGACGAAACGAATATACCGGGCGAATGTGAGTGGAAGTGACGGAAGAGGGCGCCCAGGAAAAACCTACCCTTGATCAAATCAACAGCTTAGCACCCTTAATCGACGAAAGTGTATGAGAAGATGTACGGGTGTGGATGAGGCGAGAGAGGTGTCTCAGGATCGTATTACGTGGCAAACTCTGGTTTCTGTCTACCCTTATAAGATACCGGCGTGAGTGTATGTATGTAAGCACAACGAATTGAGCTAACAAAAGAAGAAAGCAAATAAAATATACAAAAAAGAGCATGTACAATGTGGATAAGTTCACAATCGCAATATACCTACTAGTTATTCTATTGGGTGACTGTCCGAAAAAGGCCCCGTCTCAGCTTGTCACCGCAGCACCGGTGACTTGGGACCCTCGGTGTTCTTCTGATGAGGTGGTGTGTTTCTGATGAGGCTCTCAACTTACTGTACTGGTAGGCCCGTCTGACGATGTTTGACAATTTAGTGGAAATTATTAGTTAATTATTTTGACGAAGCGATTCATTCATCGCGTAAACGTTTTGCTACGGTTTTGGCAACTCGCTTTATTACCCTAGCTGGAGGGTAGATACGAGAACCCATAATCATTATTGAAAGCTTGAGGTACATAATATAGACGTACCTCAAGGTACAAGTTAAATACATTCGATTATTGTCCGTTTTGCCCCCTAGGCAAGTTGACTTTCAACAATTGTTAACGCTAATAGATACGATAAGAATGTATTGGAATGACATTATTAATCGATAAGTCACCGTGACTTATCGATTAGAATGTCATACAATCGATTGTTAACCGTTCTGCCCCCCTAGCCAAGTTGACTTTCTACAATCGTTAACGCTAATAAAAACTAAAAAAATATTGGAATGACATTTCTAATCGATAAGTCACCGTGACTTATCGATTAGAATCTCATACGATCGACTGTTATCCGTTTTGCCCCCTAGCCAAGTTGACTTTCTACAATCGTTAACGCTAATAAAAACTAAAAATATTGGAATGACATTTCTAATCGATAAGTCACCGTGACTTATTAGAATGGCATTTCTAATTGTTAAGTTTTTTTCGTTTCTATTAGCGTTAACGATTATAGAAGTTAACGTGACTAGTGGGGCTGCTTCTGCAACGTGTGGCAACGTGTTTCGTCGTGCGTTCAAATGAAATCCTCACTTGTGTTTGATTTTGTAACCATCTCCATTTTCACGGTGTCGGCGATTTGTTCCTTCGGACGTCATTATTGTCGCTGTGCGGTTTAAAGTTTCAGTTTCACAATCATGCGCGTCAGCGATATCAGTTAATGCTGCATGCTTAACACAGACACGAGTGAAGGCGCGCGCAAAAGCTAGTAAAAGCGGTTAAACTCGGCAATGATTTACCCTTGCCGATAAAGCGTGCTGAGTCAGTAAATAACTGCTAAAAGTATATTACCTGGGTCTGTGAGCTCTATGAAGTCGTAACTGCACCTTTTTATTGAATCTGTATGTATTATATAGGTGCATGCATATGTACACTCACGCCGATATTCCATAAGGATATGTTTAAGACCATAGTACATACTACATACATACAGTCACTCCTCTTTCCTATTGGGGTAGGCAGAGACCACTTCTTTCCACCTGCTTACGATTGTCTAATGGAGCAAAGTGGCTATCCACTGCCTATATTTCGCCCCCGCGGGCAATGAAACGTGTCGGGTGGCGAACCACGACGCCGCCATTTTATAAGGTTCAAAAATGATTATAGTTCCTCATTGCGTACCCACGGCTTAGTGGAGAGGAAAGGGAAGAGGAAAGTAGGAAAGGTGTATTGAACAAAGAATATGGAATTTAGGAAAAGGACTATAGGGTATAGGATACTACTATCTCGGAAGGAATAGGAAGAGACAGTATATTTATATTTTATGTTTGTAAAATTTTTATATTGTTGTACAATAAAAATAATATAAAATATAAAAAACAAGATAAATAAAATATAAAAAAAGTAAGTGTTGGCTCTTACAAGGTCCAGGAATAACATAACAATAAAAGTGTTGCCAGGTAGTCTTTTAAAAAAAAAATACCTATACATGATTCGAAACTTCACAAGAAGTACGGTCACATTATTGATTAAAAATTATTCTGAAACATTTATAAATTATTTACATACTCTCACGCCTATTATCTAAAAGTGTAAGCACACATGTATTTGTAGTTAATGACCAGCCTCTCACCTTTCTCGGGTACGAATTAAGCTGTCACACAATTATCCTAACCAACCCGCTGTCCTAGTCAGCGTGTCGGTTATGACATGATGTCCTAATCACCCTCCTGATAAGGAGAGATTCGTGACCCTCTAGTGGTAACGAATGCGGACTGGGAATGGATGACGATGCTATTTTCCTTCACAAATATAAAATCTTAAAAAATCCATAAGTGTGAGCCGATATCAGCATAATACCATGTGACGCTTGATTGTGCTAGTGATTGTTTCTGGGCCGATGGGACTCGGGTTTGAATCCGGTAGGGGCAAATATTTTGTGATGAGCACCAATGTTTTATCCGAAATTATAAAATGTAATGTCAGCACCATCTAAAGCAGCGGTCGTCAAATTGGTGGCCCGCGAGAATATTTCGCTGGTCCCCAGAAAAATGTGGAATATACTTTCTCATCACGTTATGTTTAACATGCATTGAAACATAATTCAATTCATAACACGTGAAAAAATGGATCAAAGAGAAATAGGAACGTACGCAAACATTTAAATGGTATACAGATTTATACTGATGCTTTCCCAAGCCTAATAAATATTCTTAAAAAAATTAGCAGCTGTTTAGTTTTTACAGTTTTTATTTAATTTATTTTATTATTGTTTATTTTAATTGTATTAACGGAGAAGGAAAACTTCGTGAGGAAACCTGCATGCCCGCATGGGTGTGTGAAGTCTACCAACCCGCACTAGGCCAGCGCGGTAGACATTAGACTACGGCA
>WUAW01005960.1:12415-28250 GCA_017165845.1 Thaumetopoea pityocampa | reverse complement strand
TAGTCTAAAAGATACTAGCTTGACATAAATACTGCGGTAAATTTCATCAAAATCGGTGCAGTAGAATGGAAGATACAGCTTGTTCCCTGTTTTAGTAGCCGCCGCTAAGGTACGGGAGGTCAAGTTACAGTGGTTCTAAGGCTTCTTATATAAATCTATGATTGTGTCGGGATTTCCCATGTAGTGGAAAACAGAAATTCACGCGGGCGCAGCCGCGGGCAAAAGCTAGTAAAAATATATAACAAACGAATCCCGACCACAAACCTTTCAGATATCAATTTCAGACCTATATCAGAGTAGAATAAAATTGTGAAATTTCTCAAGACCTTTGCAAATTGCGTGTCAACCCTCGTCAGGGATAAATTTTTGTGCCTCATCCAGTGATTGTATGCGACGGTGATGTCGTTCCAATACTTTATCGATGTACGTGTGTTAATTCTAATTTCTAGAAATTTCCTTGCGTCACAGTACTTCCTGCTTGTGAACTATAAATTAGATGCTTCGTCTTTGAGTCTGTCCGGCAAGTAGACTTAAGTATACAGATAAGTGACCACGGCCTCCCGAACTACTACTGCCTCTCCTCACTCCTTCCGAGATAGTTGTTTCCTATGTCCTATAGTACTTTTCCTAAAGTCCATATTTCTTGCTCAATAAACTTTTCTTACCTCATCCTCTTTCCTTTCCTCTCCACTAAGCCGTGGGAATGCAATGAGGAACTTTAACACTGAATCTTATAGCCACTTTGCTACATTAAACGATCGTAGCAGGTGGAAAAAGTGGTCTCTGCCTACCCCAATGGGAAAGAGGCGTGACTGTATGTATGTATGTACTATAGTCTCTGCCTATCTCCTGATGGTATATCGGCGTGAATGTATGTATATATGTGTATGTATATTATGCAAACTCAATTCAACTCTATGGGTGGCAGTGCTTAAAATATCTGTACCTAGCTGTACATGATCTATTTTTTTTAATATTTTTCACGGCTTTGGATCAATGTCTTTTGCCGCCTACCTGATCTTAAATTGAACGAGGTGTATACTACTACCTCATATCAAATCTATTGTCAAATAGTACCACCACTACTTCCACCAGATCTCGCTATGAATCCTATCCATCCAAAGGTTGTCTGGAAGAGATCGCATATTGCTGCTATGAGACCGCCCAATATTATGTACACTTTCTATTTCTTCTTTATTACGTTCATATTTTTTTTTCTATATTCGTGTGCAATAAAAAGAACTCTATCCTATTCTAACTGTTCTTCTGTAAATTTAGAAAAATTCACAGCTGTAACTTGAATAGCTAAAACAATTTTAGACTATCGGTGCTTCCATATCGAAATTTGCACATAAATAAAGATTTGAATATTGATATAACTCTTACACCCCTTCTCTATATTCTAATGCAAATACAGTCTTCGCGGCGTTTGTGTAGATGATGCTGAAATCGAACCAATATTTCAGTCCGTATTCCGATCGGCCTCAGAGTTTATGGCCGTGGAAACATTTATACTGATTATATTTTGGGCTATAAAAGAGTTTCTTTTTATACGAAATCGTGAACTTGATTCTTTTATGGATATCCCGGTTTTGGATTTTGTCACGCAAGTAAATGTAAGCATTGATTCATTGCTATAAAGTTGAGTTATTGCGTTGAGTGTCTCTGAGGTTATTTCAACTATGGTAATGATTAAGAAATGTCTGTATGTTCAGTAGACAATTACTCGAAAAACGTAGACATTTGAGGTATGGATCATCATACCTTCCGTAATGGTCTCACGCTGGGAGTTCAAAATGAGGATGATAAATGGGAAGGAGTCTGACGTTGAAGGTGGAGTATTAAAAGAAACGACTTTTCGTCACAAAACATTAACGAGCGCGGCAATCACGAGAAGTGTCACCCTGGGAACCCATAGCTTTCTGTGCTGACTTGTCTGAGTTCGCGGTACCGCAGAACCGTCGGTATTGCTCTGGAGACTTCGATGGCCGCTTGCGGAACAGGCGAAGACTACCACAATGAACTCGATCTTGAGTTCACGTGTTAATACTCCAGTTCTTCATCAACAACTAAGTTCCTTGGAATGTATTATGTATCGAAGAGCCGGCACGAGTTGCCAAACCCACAAGCTGACGAAACGCACGCTTCTGTGATACGGTAGACCGATTTACATAGGTGAGCCAGCTATAAACAATACACGGAAATGATTACATAGCAATATATTCTATATTGCAAAAATAAAAATATAGCAGTGAAGCGGCGATATCAACTAGTCAACTAGTTAAATAAAATTACAGTAAAATATAGGCGCGAGGCGCTAATTAAAACACTACACCAAATATTTTCTTCCGGGAAACTGAACAAGTTATCACTGGCAACACATATTGTTTGAGTGCTTAGAAGACTACAAATAAACAAAATTACTAAAAGTTTTCAGGCTCTGAATGAGTAGACAAGTATATGATAACGAATTATTGTATAAAAACTATAGCAGTAAATATAAAAAGAAAACATAATGGTCAGTCGTTCCTCTTATCACATGATTCCTCAAACTCTTAAATATCAATATAATTAATCGTCAATATTTTGTATATATTATTACGAAGTTCATGAAATAAAATCTTGAATAACTCACGAAGCGATAAATATTATTTTAACGATAACCGTGTTGTCTTCGAAACTCCGCATAAAACGGTCCGGGCGACATTTTAAATTTATTTCTTTAGCAAGATGGCAGCTAGAAGCTTATCAGCCAGTATAAATACAGCGATAGAAGTAAGTTCCGATGTTGCAAGTTTTAATTCTTCATTGTACACTCAAAACAAAGTACAAATAAAAATTACAATAAAGGCGACATACAAAGGCGAGCTTAACTTAAAATTGAACTTTCTAATAGCGAACCTTTAAGTGGAATTAAGTGAGAGATCGCTCGCAACATAAAATTTGATTTTATATTAAAATTGCTATTAAAATACTAATGACATACGTATAAATACATGAATATCATCATCCCCATTCCATATTTGTCCCCATTACGGGGGCACAGACTTCCCTTTTATCAGGAAGGGGATATGGCTTTAGTCTACCGTGGAGGTCTAGTTGGTAGACTTCACACAGCCATGAGAGCATGCAGGTTTCCTCACGAAGTTTACATTCTCTGTCGATTACATTGGTGTCTACAATGTAGACATAAATTAGGAACAACTTAGTGGTACGGGATTGGAATCAAACCCACGACCTTTTGATAGTAAGTAAGGTCTAGCACCAATGTATTTATATACAAGGTCATTTGATGAAGCTCCACACGACATCAAATAGCTTACGCAGTTGCCAATATCTCTCGCTTAGTAATGATTGGATAAATACGTTAACAGAATTAGAACAGTTAACAGAAATACATATCCTTTACATTATACAGAGGTTAAGAAAGTAAAAGTTAAGAAAGAGGTTAATAAATTATGAAAATACCGAAATGCTACTTATTCGTATTGTATAAGAGTTCTCATTCATTTGTACATTGAGCATACACACACAAGAGCACAACCATAGTTAAACACACATATGTATATACGCTCGTGCACACATACATTAAAAATTATTTATAGATTATGTTTTACTTTTATATTTTTCTCTTTATTAATTTTTAACCCATTTCTTTTCATTCATCAGTAGTTTTTAAAAACTAAGATATCATACGTAGTAACAATGTGTTTTAATATATAGAATTACATGGTTTGGAAGACCGAGGTACAAAGATTTTGAGAAACCATTAATAAATAAGAAATAGTCCAATCAATATTTATGAAAGGTACGTATATTGATAGAAATAACAAAAGATTATTCATTGCACGATCATCTGTTGTAAACTTTCAAAATGTTACATCAATGAATAATTTATCAAAAAACACTTTGAAAGATAAAGCTATTCAAAAAGTTTCTACCATTCTAATCCGACATTATTACCATAAAACGAATCCACTTAAAAACTCGGAAACGACCAAAAATTGGCCACTCTCATCACCGTAGCTTAATTGTGTCAGACAACTTTTTTCGTTGAATTATGCGATAAATTTGTCATACAGACATTTTTTAAACTGTGGTAGTTTATAAACTTGAGGATAATTTACGTAGATTGCAGTAGCTGTCAAAATTTTCCATTAATATACGATATTTGGAACTTGATGAATTTTAATTATTACTTGTATTTCTTTAAAGGTTATATAGCTTAGATGGGAGTTAAAAAGGAAAAAAGAAAAACAAGAAAGAAAAAGGCAAAGAGGGGAAGGAAGGAGAAGAAGCTATCAGCAGGAGGCGGTATAGCAGATTAGGGAGAAAGCCTCTCTTGCTTATATCTTCGTAACATTACAGAAGAGTCAGCTATTGGAAGTGAACGACCATTCACATTATATCACTATGGTGAAGCCTATGCGTAACAGAAACAGTTGAGATACAGAATATGAACTCTTGAGATAGTAAGGCTCTAAGCTCAGGTTTTGGGAAGTCTGCGCTCGTATCTAATAGATGATAAATTTTAATTTATATATGCAGACAATCACTATTGTCCGCAGTAGCTTGCTTTTAAGATATCGTGATCTACTCACAAGGATTTTGTTCTATTAGAAGTTTCTATCCTGATATCCTTCCCACTTAAAGGAGTTTCCAACTTTAAATACATCGAATACACGTGACGGAGATATGTGCGTACAGAGAAGAAGGTATTTGGGACTAATTTCAGCATTTGCTTTGTTTCTTGTATTTATTGTACAAGTAGACTATAGTCAAGTCTACATAATATTATAGCGTAATCTATTAAAAATGGCATCAATGCCGTATGGAGTCATTATACAAATCATGATATTGATAATAATAACTTTAATAATAGTTACACTGTAAAAGTTAGAGAGTTCATTTCGTTACAATATTAGACCTACTCATGCAGAAACCAACCAAGAGACATAAGATGCAAACCGATTTACAGGTGTTTTTTTTTACGATGACTACACTTATTAACTCATATTTCGTTGTTAATTAATTTATCGACATGACTGCATTTGTGAGAAATCCATAATGTTAAATAAATTGTTATGTTTAATTATTTGTGAGATAAATTCCATGTACCTGCCTATTGTATAATTAGTAACAATTATAATTGGATCTATTATTAAGTCATAATTATCAATTTAATATTATAATTACATTATTTTATGTGTAAAATTGTAAAAACGTTCTGTATATTATTTTATAGCACTGATGTTAGTTGCAACCTTATAGGGTTCGCTTATTCTTTTCCTGCCAGTTCTACGACAACCGAATTAAGTGTTACTCACAGTTTCACGCAAAAATTACTTAATAAATCTGTGCTAGTGAATAAAACACTATCAATAAATTCAGACCTAACTTATACTTAACCATAGTTTAATCCCATTAACGGCTGCCAAGATAAGGGGCAATAAAAGTTGTACCCAAATGTTGGAAAAATAAAGCGAAGGCTTTGTATTGAACTGAAAATTCCGACGCAACCTTGAATTCTAGTTTCCTTAACTATTTGCCTGAGCTTGGTAAAATACTTTTAATTCCCGGGTGGAATAAAACGTTTCAGATTGTTTTATTTGTACGTAAATTTTTACATAAAATTTAGTTTATAAAAATTTACAAAATGTATTTATATAAACGCGTTCGAAGTTACACTTCTTTAGCTTAAGAATATACGTATTATAGATGATCATTGTTAACCGACAGCTGATGTATGTATCTTTGAATAAAGATCAGCTTATATAGATAAAACTGACACCTAATTCACACATATGCATTGGCGACTAATTCCATTATATGAATCGTTGTTTGGCCCATGCATTAAAATTAACTCTCATCATTTTCTATTAATGCCCTTAAAGAAGTATAATTCCGATAAAAGCATTTCTCATCAGACTTGTTGGTTATAGCTCCATTTTCAATCCAAATTTATTTATTATTACATCACTGTGGTCAGTTATGTGATTAGAACCGTTGTTATAAGCTCTTAGCATTGGTAATGTTTTCGTTATTGTAAATAAAAGGCGAATGTATAAATTTGGTAAATTTTATGTGCAATGTTAGTTATTAATGGTAATTATAGTTAGAATTTAAAAACAATCTTTACCGTATTAAGATAAGTAGTGATAGCCTAATTGTATGACTGTGCATGCATTTCAAAATCACGTGCTTATTTCTAATAAATTTTCACCCGATTCAAGAAGAAAGGGAAGAAAAGAAAGGGAAGTTAGTGAAGGAAAACATCGTGATGAAACCTGCATGCCTGAGAAAATTCCTCGACGGTATTTGAAATCTGTCAACACACAGTAGGTTAGAGTGTTGGACTATAGGCTAAACCTTAACATGTAAACCCCTTAACATTCTGAGAGGAGAATGTGCTCTGCAGTGTATTGTAGACGGATTGAAGAAGATGATGATGATCAAGATAACAGAGAAATGGTACCTGCATATCATAAAATAAGACATCATTACCATAAAGATACTAAAGTAGTTACGGTTCATTTTAAAGAAGCCTTTAATAATGAATCAAATTTAATCGGTGTCTAATTACCAATAAATTTAATCGGTGTCTAATCAACCATGAATATGATATTGTAGCTATATCAAATACCCTTAGACGTATAAATAATTTAAGCAAATACCATTTTAAATGGTTCAAAATTTATTATATCTTTGAAGTAATATATCAAGATACTGTGACAGTAACATCGATCATCGTGATTCCGCTCGTCAGAGGCGTCTTCGTTACCAAATGGATCATGTTCTACTACAATATTTCCACCAAGCCTATCGTGAAATTGTAGTTATGTACTTTATTGTAGAGGAATACGATCTTAGTTATATTTGTCACCTTCTGTTGTGTTGACGTGTTATACAATAACAGTTTTTGGTTTAATCTATTTGGATGCATTCTTTGGGAATTTTGAATATTACCTGATATAATGTCTTACAAATGGAGATTTAAATTAGTTTATGGGGTCAGTTAGAAGTAAAATCGAACATAGGTAAAAATTTTTTAACATAATATATAATATTAATACAATATTTTACAGTTCTTAAGGAATTATTTTAGTGGAACTTGCAACAGTTATTTAAAATTATCCATAATTTCTTCCAGTATCTCCTTTTCATCAAAAGGTACATCTATAGTAGCGGTCTTTGGCTAGCTAATAATGATTTGCAATATTCAAAAAATTACCATAAATTTATATTTATGATAAAACAGCAAGTATTTGAAGGCATAAAAATTAGAGGTTACTACAACTTTGGAAACAATCGAGGTATTTAATGAGTAGTGAATGCTATCTAAAACTAAATGATGGCAATTTTGAACAAGATAATTATACATAGGTCAGGGAGTACTTGATCTTTTAGCCTGTCCGGCAAATAGACTTAAGTATACGGGTAAGCGACCCCTGCCTCCCGAGCTACTACGGTCTCTTGCTACTCCTTCCGAGATAGTAGTAACCTATATCCTATAATCCTATTCCAAAATTCCATATTCCTTGCCAATACACCTTTCCTACCTCATCCTTTTTCCTTTCCTCTCCATTAAGCCGCGGGAACGCAATGAGGAAATTTAACGTTTTTAACCTTATAGAATGGCGGCGTCGTGGCGTGGTCGCCACCCGACACGTCTCGTTTCCCGCGGGGGCGGAAAGTGGGCTACGGATAGCCATCTTGCTCGTAGCAAGTGGAAAGAAGTGGTCTCTGCCTACCCCAATTCTTCGGTAGTATAGTGGTCAGTATACCCGCCTGAGCCAGGGAAAAGGGCGTGAGTGTATGTATGTATGTATAATTATACATTTGATTTCGAAATAAAGTACAATATCTCCTGTAATTTGAGACATAAACTTAAAGCCATTCTTGCACTCTCATAAAATTATTTATTGTTTATAGCTTGTTTATCGTGAGTATACTACGAAGTTTTTTGCAAACGCAAAAAAATAAAAGAAAAGAATAAAAGTATTCTACATAAAGAAGGATTTCGTTATGAAGTTGATTGAACCCTTAAACATGAACCAAGGTCTTTTTTATCGAGTGTTCTTCTTTTTTTATAAGAATATCTTTGACAACTTTCCATTTGAATACAAATATCCAATATATTTTTTGCTTACAAAACAAGTACTATCAATGAAAACTCTTAAAGGGAGTATTAAATTATAGATTTTGTAAGAATTCCTATATGGCTATTATCAATAATATAAATAAGATATAAGATCTTAATGACTTCAGTTTTTACATAAAGTATATCTATACTATTATAAAATTGTTAAATGTCAAATTTTCAAAAATCAAAGATATTTAAAAACAAACTACTCAGATCGACTAATTAAGAGCTTTTGAAACCAAATCCGTCGATGTTTGTTTATTTTTTCGGGCTTCACGCAAAATTAGTAGTTAGATCTTAGCTAAAGTATTACAGTCTTAAAGGTACTTATATACTAGGACTTAAATACTGCGACATATTCCATCAAAATTAGTCCAGTAGAATTGAAGATACAGCTTGATCCCTGTTTTAGTAGCCGCCGTTAAGGTACGAGAGGTCAAGTAAAAGTGCTTATTAGACTTTTTATACAAATCGATCATTGTTTCAGGATTTCCCATGTAGCGGGAAACTGACGTTAAAGCAGGCGGAGCCGCGGGCAAAAGCTAGTAAGATATAAGACCTTGATGACTAAGTTTTACGTAAAGTATATTTTTCATATATTTGAAAAGGTTTAAATTTTACATTCAGAAATTTTTATATAGTTTCGAACATGAAAATCCAATAGTTAAAAAGCAGGGCCTATATTTATGGAGTCATTACAAAGTTCACCAATAACTTTCATAATAAATTCCTTCAGTTACATATTAACTTATAAATACATATTAACTCACACACTCAAAACCAGTCGCTTGAAAGAACCAACACGAAGTGATAATATAGCAGCGAAACATATATAAATCTGAAATGCACCAACGGGCTCCGATCCATTTTGTTATTGAAATATCGCCCGGGGTTAAAAGAAACCTTATATAATTTACCCCATTTTTATGATTGCTTGAATTGCTTTTTATGAAGACACTAATTTATTAGAAGTTAGTTACGTAAATTGTGGGTTCATGGATGTAAAATGCGAAGAACCATCTAAAACGATACTCGGGAAGACAATATCTTGAGATTCTCAAAAAGCTAGCCTTTGGAGAAGATTTCTTCCAATGTATCGATTATTTATAAGTTAAGAATTAAAAACAATTTTGTTGCAAATGTAGCAGTCTAATCTGTATTTACATCTCTAGTCGAAGTTAAATTTTAGTTATATTGCAGTGAAGATATACCTAGTGTATAGGCCTTCTCTAATGATCACCATACTGGGCAGTTGTAAGTTTCCTGCATTTACCGGTTACAAATGACCTCAATTAGTTCATCGTCTGCCTATCTAGTGTCGTCCACACTACGCTTTCTGGTCATGGATTCCAGCACTTCAGCATATGGCGACCTACTTTGCCACATAGTACCACGTATCTTCAATAGATGGCGGTATTATTGAATAATGACTTTATCAACGAAAGCTGAATCACGTTGAAAAAGTTTGACAGCGACTTCGTGTATATACAAAGTCCCCACATTAACCGTTGGGCTGGAAGCATGCCCCTTCAGACAACACCCGTTTACTCAGAAGATCTTTTCTTTTTCGATACTGCCACTTATGCTACACTTAGACCTTCGAATAGCTGATGATATTCCGCCGTGATCGTCAGCTCTTCATCAACATCATCAATGATCACTTATCCTGCTATATAGGGCTTCTAAGTCCGTTAAACTGTAGACTTGTCTAAGCTGATATGATATTATAGTAATAACAAACAAGATTAAGTAAGGCAATGTGTAGACATATCCAATTTAATGCTTAACAAATTATTTTTCATTTTATTTTTGGGTAATGTATGGAAAAAGTTCTAAGTGTAGCTACCAATGTTAACTTGAGAACAAATCAACATATTAATATACACTTAATACATCAAAATATAGCTTATTATTTATTTAAAGCTATATTTTGATGTATTAAGTGTATATTAATATGTTGATTTGTTCTCAAATTAACATTGGTAGCTACACTTAGAATTTTATCCCTACATTACCCAAAAATAAAATGAAAAATATTTTTTTAAGCATTAAATTGCATATGTCTACACATTGCCTTACATACTCTTGTTTGTCATTACTATAATATCATATCAGCTTAGACAAGTCTACAGTTTGACGGACTTAGAAGCCCTATATAGCAGGATAAGTGATCATTGATGATGTTGATGAAGAGCTGACGATCACGGCGGAATATCATCATTATTATTTCATATTCATGTATAGTGGCATTTATATAATACAATTCAATTTTCAATATTTACGTAAGTTATTGGGGAGAAACTGCCCGTTCACACCAGAAGAGGAGATTTCAAACTTTTACGAGTAGACTTTAATGAATACGTTGGTTCAAATTTAACTCTTTCCATATCCCTGTGAATTTGTAGGCATCATATTTCTGTCAGCCCGGTGCACCTCGGGTGTGCGTTTGCACAATGAATTTGGCACATAAATCTTCGTTAATACCACGAACTTGTCAACTAGGCCACCGGTCTCTGTTTGCAAGAAGATTTATCTCAATCAAATAAATTTCTCATACTCCCGGTGTGAATGTAGAATGCAATCTACACTTATTTACTTATTTATCATTCACCTATTTTCAGTCTACTCCTGTAGGTGTTGTTTGAACTTTCACGAGGGAAACCTGTCGAACTTTGCTTTGTTTCTTGTAGATCGCAGTAGATTTTGATTGAATAGCAGGATAACGCCGCTGCCCATTATCCTGGCACATCCCTTAGTTCGTTCTCACAGCCACGGGAAGATATGGAGTGACGCTATTGTAGCAATAATAATAGCTAATGATGATTATAATAAATATTAATTTGGTACCTGTGCTTTCGGAGTTTGCCACGCGAATGCTATAACTTCCCGCGTTAAAAGACTTTGTAAACATGACATGAATATTTCATATTGGTACTACAATGTCCGATGAGGTTTTGATGATTATGAAACCATTTTTTTTCCACATTTAAGGATGACGTGATACATAAACATTGAAAGTAAAATATTATTATATATAATTCCCGCGGCTCTATTCGCGTGAATGTCAATTTTCCGCTACACGGGCAATTCAGAAACAATCATAGATTTATATAAAAGGCCATAGAACCACTTTTACTTGACCTCTCGTACTTTAACGATGGCTACTAAAAGAGTGATAAAGCTGTATTATAAATGCTACTGGACCGATTTTGATGAAACGTGCCGCAGTATTTAAGTCAGAATAGTACCAATTAATATTAATATTAAGACTGTAATAGTTTCACCAAAATTTACCCACTGGATTTGCGTGAAGCCCGAACAAATAAACAAACAAACATCGATTTGGTTTCAGAAGAATTTAATTAGTCAATCTATGTAGTTCTTTTCTCTATATCTTTGATTTATAAAATTTGACATTAAAGAATTTTATAATAGTGTATACAAATTAAAATTTCATTTAAATATTTAATGTCAGGGATATTTTTACCAATAAAACTTTAGGTAGTGCAAAAATAATTTGATTTGAACAAGGCTCCGATGATTGACAATTTGAATTTGGCGGGGGAAGCATTCCAGAGGAAGACAGATACAAAAAAGAAGAATTAACAAAGCCGAACTAAGAAGAGGATACCGAAGAAATAGATTATTTGAGGAGCGTAGGCTCCTATTATGTGCTAGACGAAGGTATTAAAAATGAGTAAGCTGGGAGCAGTAGGATACATCAATAATGTAAAGAGTGAACTGAGTACTGTTGGCAACACAATATATCACATATTATGAGTTGGTAATACTGTGAATTCCCTTCCGCCAACATGACGATCGAGTAAAGACAAAGTTTTAAACGCAGTGCATTTTTAATTACAAGACCCAAAACCCAGCCAAATATATAGTTCACAAACCAACAATTACGCAACATAAGGAGTCGCACAAGTACTTCCGACAATGTCGAATAAAATGCATGACATTTACGAAGTTTGAATATGAATAGAAGTTTTCCTGAGAGACAAACGTTACGAGAAATGCCCAAAAAAACCGGAGCCACTGGTATAGCTTAAATAATTGCAAGGCTGATGTGGCAATGTGCGGGGCACATAGCCACAGAACCGATGAATATTGGGGTCCTAGAGGATCGGATTGGTGACTCCGAACTGGAAATTGGAGTCTGGGTAGATCCCTAACTAGGTGGACCGATAACTTGATTAAGATCATGGGCAATCGGTGAACGCAGGTAGCTCATAATCGATCAGTGTGGCGATTATTAAAGGAGGCTTAAGAACACGAACAAGTTTATTGAGATCTACATTTAATTATTTTTACTAAAAAAAATAAATAATAAAAACAAGAACACTTATATTAAGAGAACCACACTTATACAACCCTAAAAATCAGTCTTGCTGAAAAACCCTACTTTATGACCGCCATTTTTTAAGGCCGGTCGTAGAGAAATTACCTGTGAAACGTTCCCCCTCATCTATAGCCTCCCTCCCCCCAAAACGTTCCCAGTTCGTTAAACTGCTTAAATGACAGACGTAAATCGTACGACATATAAATGTGTACGATTGTATGTGGTACCATTTCCATGTATATATGTATATTGCGAGTGATGTCACATAGAGAACGCTTATGTATGCGAGAGGGGAGAATACTCCTAGTATGTTAGGTTAAGATAAATGTCGGTAGATAATGAGAGTAATGTTTTCAATTTTTCAAACTTTCATACTCAAGTGGTAAAAGAAGATAAGGTTGTTTTTTCGTTGTTATATAACGATTACCGCGAAGACCAAGTATGATTGATACTTTTAGAAGCAAAACTGCGTGCGGTGAGCGTATAATTTAACACTTCGATGCCAACAACGTAAATATACGTCACATATTGTTATATGTGCTATGCCATAATATATTACCACCTCCAGCGAAATTGAGAACAGCGCCGTTAATAACGTCGGTAATCCGTACCGTATTGATTTTTTTTACCATCTTTAATGCCCTGGTACTATGTACTTACTTTATTCGCGCGCGACGTACTTATACGTCGCCCCCGTTTGTATGAAAAATTATGTTCACGTGAATCTGTGAAGATTTCGAGTGAAACGTTTTCGTGTAATAATAAATTGTCATATTTTTCGCGTTATTGTACATTCATATTTAGTAAGAAGTGAAATAGGTAGGGTAGGTAGAAAAATAATACAAATCAAATTCGTTTATTTTTTAATTAAAAAAGTCCACCATTTCATTTATAACTAGTTTTGAATGCGTGAATGTCGATTTTCGCGTTAAATGTAAAATCCCCAAAATAATTATAAATTAAAAAAAAATCCTGAAACGAATTTTATTTTATGGCCGCTGCTGAAGCGAAGGTCAATTATCTTCAGTTCTGCTTGACCAATTTGAAACAAGCATGCGAAAATATCTAAATTGTAATAGCACTTTTAAAAATATAACGGTGTGATCAAAATCTACTTGCTTATTTTTGAGTAAAGCTTAAAAAAACAGACAGACGCGAAAAAAAAACAAAAGATGGTGTATCAGTTTCAGAAACCGATATATTATTCGATCTGTGTTAGATTTTTGAAAAAATCTTTAATGTACATATACGTATAATAACGCTCTACAATTTTATATTAACATAGATACAGACTCGTTAACTTCAAAGAAAAGACAAAATTATCTCATTCTTTCAGATATACTGTGATAATCTTATGCTAATAATCGTCTGTTTCTGGTCTCATAAAACTGAGTTATTTCTAATTCATGTACTGTCCACGTTGTAGAGACCAATGTACTCAACTGAAAAGGAAAACTTCATGATGTGTGACGTCTATCAATCTGCATTAGGCCAGCGTATTAGACAATTACTTAATCCCCCTCCTAATCAGGGGAGGTCCGTGCGTATGTAGTGGAAACGAATATCGACTGTTGAAAGGTATAAGCGACAAAAACCAAATTTTTCAGGAGAGCAGTTTAAAGTTTTGAAGCTGCAGAAAAATGGACATAACTTTTTTATTTATCATATCGCGAAAATGGAAACAGCTCTAGAATCAATAAAAATAAAAGGATTAATTGTCAAAGCATTTATTTATTTAATTCGACGTTGTTTTATGTGGTTTTATGCCTCTTAGGTCAATTGCTCTTGATTAAATCGATCAACTGATTGAGTTTTTTGCTTAAAAGTGACAAAAAGTCATTGTAGAGCCATGGGAGTAAGCGCGTTTGGGAGTAAGTGCACAATTTTAAGTAAGATGACATACATAGCTCATTTATGACCAAAATGTCGCTTATGCCCCATTGCCTTTCAACAGCCGATATGGACTGAGGATAAAATAATCTCTGTCACTGATGTAAACGTAAGTACTATTAAATTCAAATGAACACATCAAACGCCCCCACGTATCATTAACAATGCGCCCTTCCGCTAAATATAACTGAATTACGACGTAACCCAGCAGTTATTCAACGTTACACGAGTCGTTACACACTGGTTTATTGGCCAGCAACATTTTATATATATGTATGTATATACCCAAATAGTATTTTTGTTACGAATTTAAATTCGATTGTATAACTTTGTAAGTCTACAGTCTTGGAGTCGTCTCATGTGGCAACCTACTGTGCGATATAGCCACGTATCATCAACAGATGGCGCAATTCTTGAAAAATAACATTATTATGTAAAGGTGAATCACGCGTAAGAAATTTGATAGTGACTTAGTGTTATATAAAGTCCCGATACTAATCGTCGGGGCGATGGCATGCCCCGCCAGATATAACACCCATCTGGTTGGAAGACCTTCCCTTTTCGGATAATACCACAAATGCCACGCTTCGATCTATAGCTGGTGATATCCCGAGGTGATCATCAACGTCTTTATCAACATAACCGTTAGTCATTCATTTCTCTATCATCATCATCCCCAGTCCATATCGTCCCCACTACAGGGGCACAGACCTCCCCTGACCAGGAGGGGGATTAGGCCGTAGTCTACGGCGCTGGCCTAGTACGGGTTGGTAGACTTCACACACCCATGCGGGCATGCAGGTTTCCTCACGAAGTTTTCCTTCTCCGTTGAGTACATTGGTGTCTACAATGTAGACCGTACGTGAGTTACAAATAATAACTTAATGGTACGGGACCGGGCTTCGAACCCTCGACTCTTCGATCGTAAGCCGTGTCTACGACCAATGCATATTTCTCTATATCTCACATAAAAAAGGAAGTTTTGTCATCATCTCAACGCCAGGTAGGCATCTTGAAAATCAAAGCCAGTGTTCGATAAACAGCAAGATAAATACGACTTCCCATTACACTCAGCTAGATCTCTTGAGTCCCAGGAGTGAGGTTAAGTGACTTTATAAATATGGCAGGACCATATGATACGTTGAATAAATATTTCAGAACCAAGTATACACGGTCTTTATTGTAGTCGCCATTTCCATTAAAACTTTGTGAAGAAACCGGCATACCCGCATAGGTGTGTGAAAATCACCAACCCGCACTATGTCAGCGTGTTATTATTTATTTTTAATTATTATTTATTTATTTTATGGTCAGGGAGTACTTAGTTTTTTAGCCTGTCTGGCGAATAGACTTAAGTACTCCTTCCGAGATAATAATAACCTATACCCTATAGTCATTTTCCTAAATTCCATATTCCCTGCTCAATACACCTTTCCTACCTCATCCTCTTTCCTTTC
>WUAW01005959.1:5295-27297 GCA_017165845.1 Thaumetopoea pityocampa | reverse complement strand
GATGTACGAAATAGATGGATTATTTATAAAGCGCATGAATACTACACCCTCATATTTCACACGGCCTTCACAGACGTACACTTTACATTCAGAACCAACTCAAAGACTTCATATACAATATCCAGCTACATCACCAGCATACTACGTACGGTCTGAATCGGCATGTAGTTCATATTCAGATCCAGAGATTCAAACATCACGTTCATCACAAGCTACTTCCAATAAAGTTATCCAAATTTTATCTGACGAGATTGTGAGCCCACCAGCAAGTTCAGAATACACTACCGACATTGTAAATCAGGCACTTTATGAAGCATAGTTTTATGTACTTACTACAATTATTAATTAAACCTTTAAAGACTGTTTTCTTTCGTGATGATAACCTTAAGTAATAAATATTTTTATAAATAATGTTTTAAATATTTTGTTTTCACTTACCCTAATTTGATCCTTTAAAACTTGGTTTAGTGCAGTACAAACTTCGGGCACAATTCTGGAAATTATTGAAGTAGAAACTTTGAATAGAAAATGTAGACTTTCAAAGCTGTCTCCGCTGGCTAAAAATCTTAAAGTTATTGCTAAACGAATTTTGGCAGGTATTGCCTGTCTTTTAAGTGTATTTGCCTTACTTATCATCGGAGAAACTTTTTGCAATAAATATTCAAAGTCTATTAAAGACATTCTTGTAAATTTGTTAAATTGACCAGAGGGTTCCGCTACTAAATCTGCCAATTGATTTTCCATGATGCTTCTGAAATAAAGATACATATAATTCATAATACTTTTAAATAATATCTATTATAAAATACATTAACTGTTCGTGAAGTTTTAATAGGTATGTAAGTGTTTACCTGTTTCTATTGCGATGCATAGCAATCATCCACCATCTTCTTTTTCTCCATGGCTTACGAATTTTCTTTTTATAGTAAATGTTTAAATAATCATAATAGCTCACGGCACAAAGACAAATAGCAGCAGCAGTTTCTACGTCCATTGTCTCGGGTATTTACAGTGCAACTGGCATAACGAGTGTGTACAGGGCGCGCTCTCACCTAGAACCTCGGACGAAACTCTCGGCGAGAGGCTCTCGTCGAGTGTGTACAGCCGCCATTAAATATTCCCGAAATGCAGTTCGAGCACGTCCCCGAAGTTTCGTTGGCGTAGTACGTAGTTTCGCCGCTCCCTACTAGATGTCGCTGCGCCGCTATCTACGTATCGTCGCGCGGTCGTGCGAGTACCAAGCGAGCATAAAGCACAGTCATACATAATAAAAATAACAGTAGGTAGAGAATTGTGTTTGTAGTGATTAACTATTATGTTATGTATAACAACATAGTGAGACGGGCGCACTCTATATAACTGCAATCTCATTAATACTTACTAAAAGAAATATCTTTTTTTTTACATTTCGGAAGGGCGGATCAATTCCCCTTGATCCCCCTGGCTACGGCCTTGAATTTAAGTTCTTTTTTAAGAGATAATTTACTTATTTCATTAAAGTTACGACTAGAGGCGCTGGTGAGAATAGAAAAAATATATATTGAACGTTTTTCGAGCAGTGCCCTTGTACTGCAATTTTTAAAGTGCCGTATTTAATAGGAACAATCACAAGTTTTAACAATGTGCATCGTTTCCAGCGTGGTCAACGGAAGAAGGTGAAAAGGACAGCCATTACCGGCTGACGCTGAGCAAGATGTCGTTACGTCATAGCGACCAGTACACGTGCACCTCACCCGGAGGACACACAAACACCGTTGTCATTAAAGTTGTTAGTGAGTTTTATATCTACATACGAAACAGGTTATTAACATATAATTAGTTGCGTGGCCTGTGGTGGTGCTTGGTTGCGTAGCGCCGGCACCACATTAATATCACTCCATCTCTTTTATGTGTCGCGAAAACCGGCTGAGGGTGCACCACTCTCATAACATGTAGTCCCTAAGATTAGAAGAAGGAAATCTTCTGCTCTCATTGCACAAAGTAATCCTGAACACAGATATTCCCTCCTAATGTTGCATTACTCTGATGTTATTTAAGATGCCAGCTGTTCTGACAATATATTGCACTCTTATTTTAACGAAATATTATATTTTTTAATAATCAGATTTCAAAGTTTTTCTGTAAGTAATTTTCTAAAAATATTGAACTGAGTCAATTTCATTTTTCAGCATGTTTATATGTCCTATAATTGAATCGATTCGCTAATTCTGGATATTATATTATAAAATAGATTACTGATATCAGAAGTGTAGAAGTGAAACTTAAAAGTTAAAGTAAAATGTAATTTCCTAGATGTGATATGCCCACCAATAAACGTGGCGTCGAGCCGCATGAGGCAATTCACGCAGGGTACGAAGTTGGGCAACTCTGCCCACTTTAGCTGCAAGCCAGGGTACCAGCTCAACGGTTCCGCAATACTCACCTGCATGGGCAGTGGTAAACCAACACAATTTATACTCTAGCTATACTCAGCGTATTAATCTGACATCATTATAATTATAAATGACAATGCTTGCCGTGTGGCGCTGGCGTAATAATGACATCACTCCATACATCCCTCTGGTAATGCTGTGAGAATCAGCCAAGGGATGTACCAGGATAAAGGGCGGCAGCGTTATCCTGCTATTCAACCAACAACTGCGATCACCCATACGCCTGCCGAGCGTTGAGACAAAATCAAAGCCCTCCTTTGCAAGGATGAGGCCTGTGCCCAACAGCGGAGTGTCACGGGCTGTTGATGAACTAGATGAGTACCTCACAGTGAGGAAAACTTCTTTAACATAACATGGTTCCATGGTTTCTCACAAAAATGGGAAGTTATATCATATGAACGACTTTACCACGTTAATAAGAATATGCAATAGTTGCTTAACTTTTTAATAATAATATATATTTATACTACACCTCAAACAAACTATCGACAATATTCAGTTTATATTTTCATCTCTATTTATCACTTACGCAATTTTTGTTTTGTTAATCAATAATTAACAAAAATAAAAAAAAAGAATATAAATCGTTATTTAAATTCCTATCGAACTTGTTATCACTAAAAACATGTAAAACAACATTTTCAATTGGTGTGAAATTGGAATTTGTAATAATCCTGTAATCCGTTATAACGTGACATTACACATGAACATCTTGTTCTATTTACGTAGGTACAAGTTGATCAATATTCAGTCATAATATTAACAGCTGTGACTAGGTCGATGGTCATCGCTGCCGCCAACATGCGTTGAGACTTTCTGTCCGACGTTGAGGAGCCTGGGCCCCCATCTGAGCGTTGTGGAGTACAACTCGTCGTACGGCGGTCGCGCTGTGTTCCAGTGCTCATGGGGCTACCAGTTAGTGGGGGCGCCTGGCCTGGAGTGCGAGTTCGACGGCAAGTGGTCCGGGGACGTGCCACAATGCACCCGTGAGTCAATCCTACCGTACCTTCCGTCATTGATTGAAAATATTACCGGTAAGAGATATTTAAATATAACTAACTTTTGCCCACGGCTCCGCCTGCGTGAATGTCAGTTTTCCGCTACGTGAGAAATCCCGACACAATCATAGATTTATAAAAAGCCTGAGAACCACTTTAACGTGACCTCTCGTGCCTTAACGGCGGTTATTAAAACGGATCAAGTTGTATCTTCATTTTACTGGACCGATTTTGATACAACATGCCGCAGTATGTAAGCTGGAATAGTACCTTTAAGACTAATAGTTTAACCAAAATCTACCAGCTCGTTTTTGAGTGAAGCCCGAACAAACAAACATCGAGTAATTTGGTTTCAGGAGCCCTTAATTAGTCGATCTGAATAGTTTGTTTTTAAATATGTTTGTTTTTGAAATTGGACTTTAACAATTTTATAATAGTATAGATATAGGCCGCGGTCTACTGTGCTGGCCTAGTGATTTCTAATTAGTGTGCAGGTTTGTAAACTTTACACACACCCATGCCCGCACACAGTATTCCTCACGTTCAGTTTCCTTTTCTGTTTCTCCATTAAGTATATTGGTGTCTATGGTGTAGACCTACATGAAATATACCAGTGGTGCGGGCCCGTGATCGAAGCCACGACCTTTCGTCGTGTCTAACATCACTAGACCACCAAAATAAATAAAAATAAAATTTAAATCTTAATCTAAAATTCAGAAAGATATGCGCTAATTGTCTTGCTCCCTCGCTGCCACGCTACAAGTTTCCGAAAGAGGTTCACAAATAGTAAGGTGCGCCTGGGAATAACGTATGCGTCGCTAATTTAACCAGCTGTCATAAATATTTTTAATGATTTTGGGATATATTTTATTATGACTAAAAACAACTCCAATCTTTTCTGAAGTCTGAAGTAATGTTGAATATCCAAAGTTTATCCACCATAAATATTATGTTTTAATCTATCCCAATATTGCGTCCCCAGCTATATACTGCCCTGACCCGTTGATCCCAGAGAAGGGTCGCCTCCTAACCGACTCTTCATTGAAACATGGGAAATATCCAGTCGGAGACCTTGTGACATACACCTGCGAAGACGGCTACGAAATCGTCGGGGAGTCATCTATAGTATGCACTGAAAACGGGTTCTGGTCGCACCCGCCTCCCTTCTGCGTTCCGCCTTCGGATGTACACAAATCTGACACCATTTACGTGGATAACACCACTCTTGTACACTTTGAAGAGTGACTATAATTTTCATTTTGGTAACCCCAATTAAAGTACGTTTGTCTGTTTGTTACCTCTTCAGTCATCGATCGTTGCACCGATTGTTGTAAAATTTGGCATGGAGGTAGAATGGATATTGATTGACAGCTCGTCCACTAATTGCTTTGGAATTTTATCTGAATCCAAGGATAGACAGACCACAAGTCAATAAAATTATAATATTATCAGTATTATAATTTATAAAATTGTAGATAATAAAGAAAAATGTTACAAAATAAATAATATTATCAAAGTTTACTTTTTCTGGTTTCATTTGTCTTTATACTTTTTCATTAGTCTGGTTTAAAAAAAAAACACAATTGTGTTTTTTTTTTAATTAAAACTAATTTTAAAGAACTAACGCATGTTAATTTTAATGTTTCTAAAAATTTTAATGTCTAAAATTTTCCGTAAAAGTAATTTTGTGAGAATTTACGGTCTTTTGTATAATATCATAATATTCGCGTCCCCCTAAACGAGTTCGATCGAAACTTGTATCACTGATTATAGTAAAAATACGATTGAGGATCACTAATTACATACGGTCGCACTGCCGTCCGCAAACTACTGTTACGTTCATAAAACTAGAAAAAAATGATGCAGTGGGCCCTTAACCACGATAACATGATTGGATAGAAGATAAATATGATTTATGAACTAACGAATGTTTAGTTCAAAAGAAGAATTAACATTCGACGTAGGGCCTGTGATGCTAGATTGTGGTACCAACTGTCAAGCATTGTAACGGTTCTGTTATGGTCCGAGTTTGTTTCTCAGGCCACGGAATCAAGGATTTGATACAAATCAAAGGAATGGTAACAAAATAGCAGTACAACTGATTGCTATTGGGGCAAACCTGCGACAGACGGTGCAACGCATCACAACTTTGGTATGTAGTGCTCTACCTTGTACCATGATTGAGATGTCGTGCCTCAAACGAATGAGAGGGTATCATGAAGTACGTTGGGCATGGCGGCAACAGCATACGAGTCGTTACCCCATATGGCTTGGAGATGAGAGACTAGAGGACGGGAGGTGCGTTCGTCGCATGCGTGTGTGGTTAATGAGTAAGCGGAAAATTGTTATAGGTAATTGTTAAAATTAAATTCCAATAAATTCATTGGTAGGTAGTACTTTTTATTGTTTGAATAAAATGGTCGTCATTATTACAAAACTTGGCAGTAATAAAAGTTCGTAACTATATTGGTTGTTCAGCCAATTGTACATCAAGGCCGCATTAATCAAAGTTCAATACCATGGAACTTTGCCGCAAGTTGTAGAGGCACTTTCAAAAAGTAATTATCTATTAATCTTAATTCTAATCAGTCTTACACTTAGGCACTGAAAATTCACAAACACGTATTAGGACCATTAATATATATAGAGTTATTGCTTTAATTATGAAATGATTATATAATCGAAGCGTTATTGGTGATTTGCTAGCACCCTTTCGGATCGGTCTTTGCTCAACGTTCTTATATATATTTTCTTACGTGTTAATTATGAAGTATTTAAAAATTTATTACTATCACAATAACAAAAATAAAATCCCTTAATATAAAAACAAAATATGTGTAGTTTTGTTTATTTTAATGAATATTGTATTTTGTTCTGAGGGTGGAAGCAAATTTTCTTAACTTTCAATGGCCAACAGGACGTAATCTATGACAGAATTTTAAAATGTCAAGAAAATGGATAAACAATTTTAAATTCACAACACATATTTATGAGCAGAAGTGATACACTATTTCTGCATTTTTTAGTTCAAAGGTTCAGAGGCAAATGCTACAATCAAAACATGTTCTTGAGATAGTTAGTTGGTTCCTTTGTCTCATTTAAATATTTTGTTTTGTTACAAATATCATAACTGATTATAATTACTTAATAGACTTAAATTTATGAGCTATACCAGAAAATATACAGTAATCCGGCTAACATGCACAATATGCTAACAAATGAACTTTTTTTTTATTGTATACTCAGGTAGTAACTATAAATGCCAATTCAATTCCAAGTTAGATATATACTAAAAAGATCATCAAAAATACTGCACATGAACAATGCACTTACAGGTATAATAGGCACATTCAATTATTAGTAACTGGACATATTTAATTATTAGTAACTGGGCATATTTAATTATTAGTAATTAGGCATATTTAATTATTAGTATGTATAACAGGCATACTATTAATTTTAATTTAAAGATGTGTGTTGACAATAATTACCAAAATATAACTATTTTTATGAAATATTTTTAATAAAAAGGCCTCATTATATTATTTAGCGCAATACCTATAATTACCTAAATTTATCAGGTAGCGTTATCTTACCTTTTTACTTAGTTATTACGTACTTAGGTAACCTTACGTTATTGATAGTATACATTACGATGATTTAAGAAATTGAAAAAGGCATTGCACTAGAAAACCATTGTAATTACATCTTATTATTTAATCTATAATTAGTAATCTACCTATCTATTATTCGTAAATATCTGTGGGTCAAGAAGCAAAGTTAGATATAAATTTAATGCTTCATCTGGATTGGTTTTTTATTTAATATAATTGCCTTTATAAAAGTTCTACTTTAACAGAAATAGAAACAATGGCACATAGTTTAATTAAAACTATCCTTAATTTTAGTTTACGATCTTAATTTTAAAGCTAGGCACGTAAAAGTAGTAATATGTATATAGAGATTATAGACAAAGCAGCAAATTTATTTTCATAATCATAAATATTATATAAGTAGCACACATGAATTAGGTTTAAAACCATTTCTAATTAGAATATGGTCGTAATACATTGAACTATTTAGACACAACATCATTTATTAAAATAGCTATAAATGGTATTCATATGTCTACAGAGATCTAATAGAAGAATTATAAACATTACATACAAACTGACAAACTAAATGCAATTAGATTCGTATCTTAAAAATTAGTCCATTTGGCACATATACAATGATTCTTCTTAACAATGTGAGAAACTATAATAATAATATGAAATAAGAGTAGGTATGAACAGAATTTATCAAACGTGACAACAATTCAATGTCGCATTAAGATCAATTAACCCTGACTTCATAACAATACCGCTTATTGCAAACATTTAAACATTATTATTAAGAACCATACAAAGATGGAAATTGGAAGAACAAGGCGAGTCAATTGCCATATTTATGTCAAGGCAAACATACATCGAGGCTAGAGACAATGCCTATTAATTTCACTTCTAAAACATATTAGTCTGTAGGCAGAAATATAACATATAGTTTTCCAAACAGTTTTAAATATTAATATTCTTTTTTTTTAATATTCTACTTATGTCTTATAAAACAAGATTTGTGCTATAGTATTGATATATAGATATATTGATATAGTATTGATGAGAAACATTTTAAAGCCCGTTAATTAAATGCACTTCAAAGATGTGTATATCATTTTCATCTTATAGAGATTAGTTTTTAACAATATTAGGTTAATATATTAATATGCGTAATATTTGGAATGTGTTCATATTCCATACTAACACATGGAATATGAATAGCAAATTTAATATAACATTTTAATCTTCATTTAAGGAGGGAGCTGGGGACGTAATACGTAGGTGTCAAAAGCTATGACGTTACACGTCAAAATTTAAAATATTCAAACGCAAAATATAAATGTGAATAAAAAAAATTACGAACTGGATCAATATATATTACGTTTAGGTAGGTTTAAGTCGTCAGCGAGTACTCGCTCGCTCGCTGTCCTACCGTTCCTCATCATACAAAGCTGCTAATCAACACAAGCAATCGCATAAAAAACGACAAGAGATGTTGCCTATCGCGCATATTCGTCCTCAAAGAATTTAGGCTAGATGTGCCTGAGAATTCTTTGTTTAATGAATGATGACGATGCTATATAGATAGAAGAAAAAGATGTAGACCCACCGAATTTTCCTGACGTTAACATCCAAAATGAAACTGAAGTGTCTGATATACCAGTAATAAATAATATGAAAGAGTGGGTTCAAAGTCCATGGACCAAGACTATTTAATAAAAAAAAAATTGAAACTGATATTTTTTTATTTTTTTTTTCAACACATGAATAAAATTGAAAAATATGTGATGTCACACCATGTGGGAGGGGTTTCAAAAATGTGACAATGAACTTGTGACAAAACTTCACCCACAAAATTTAATTAGTGCAAGAGTTAAGGCTTAAGATGCCAGACAAAGGCTTCAATTTATTAACCAGGTAACTGAGTAGTTTTCAAAATTCAACAACATGTTTGAATGAGATCCATTTTCACCTTACTGGGTACATTAACGAACAAAATGCCATTATTGGAGTGCCACAAAGCCAAAATGTAAGCAATAGAAAACTGCATTGATGCAAAGTTACTGTATTAGCTGCTATATCAACACAAGGCATAATCAACCCATTATTTTTTGAAGATAAAAGGGAACATGCACTAAATTGACCACTTAATGCTCTAAATTGATGGTATCAATTTAGAGCATTATGTGGAGATGTTGGATGTTTTTTAGATGCCTGAACTGCAGAACCTTTCTTGGTTATAATCAAAGAATATGATTCCAGCAGGTCAGAGCAATGTCATACACTTCAGACACGTCTATGCCATGTGGTTATGAAATTATACTTCAAAAATAGAACTTTCAATGAAAAAATTAATTCAGTCTACCAGTCCAGATTGGATCTTTATGGACTTTTCTTATCTCAAATCAAAAGTTTACACCAATAAACCGGGTATACTAGTGTCATCAACAAAAAAAAACATTACACCCTAAATGGTAACCATCACAGAGTTGACATGCTGAGCCATCCTACAAAAAAATGCTGTTTATTTAGATAAGTGCCCTAAGAGAGTTCATTTCCTACCTTATTTTATAATTCATAAAGAATCTTTTAATGGGGTTTTTTGTCTTTTTATTTGTTCTTTTGGGATACCTTCTATTACATTTAGGTATTCTTAAAATGAGCACAATAAAACCTTAAGGCGAGAGAGAAAATAAGATTATTAATTTTATATATTATTTTATAATTTAAATAAATATTTGAAATACCTTAGGTATATTTGAACCTGTATAAATTACTATGTACCTACATGAACTTCCTGCTATTTGCGAGGTATCATCTTTTAAGTGAATACTATGATGAAATCAGTAATATGTATTGGTTATATTCACTTTTGTGATAGTCTGAGACAGTAACAAGTATGCCAAATAAAGAATAAGTGGTTAATGCTTAGAACCATAAATAAATCATTAAATATATACATATGTATATACTGAAATTATAAGTTTTTTTTTACAATAATCAACATGACTATTTTTAAACTAGGCATATACCTAGTATATTAATATATATTGAACTATAAATACTTTATGTATTTTAATACCTAAAAATTAATTTACTTTTAGATGTTTAAACAATTTTGAAGTTTATTATAATAAGTGCACTTGGTGAATAACAATCACATAGATGTATGAAGCCTTAAACTAAAATATGGTATTAAAATATTCACTTACAAGCTTGTATAGAAGTATTTTTTATGACCCAAAAAGCAATGGAATATGGTGGCATTGAGATGTGTTTGCCATATTTTAAATATGTTGGTTCCAAATTTAGCACTGAAGACTCATAATAAAGTGGCCAACCATTCAGTAACACAGTCTTTGTTCTTCGGTTGTTAGATGGGGCACGAATTATATATTCATCAATAATTAAATTCTCTCCATGTAAAGCAGTACCATTCAATAAAAATCTAACTTTAGCCATTTCCAAATTAATGGCATAGATAGTAATTGCAGTTGTATCACTGGTGTATTTTCTGTTGGCACAGTGTGCATATATTCTTTGGAAACGAGAACACTTACATGTGACATGCAACACTTTATTACCAACTAGTTTTTTATACAATACACTGATCCACCAGTCAGGTAAAGGTTCGAGTTGATCATCAATTAAACTGTAATTACCACCAATAAAGCTCTGTCTTACAACAGTTGTGATATTATATTTTGCGGCTAGTCCTAATTTATCTATCCACAGCGGACTACCAGCAAATGTGTTTGATAAGCCAGCTGCCCCCCCACCATATGCACTGCTGGTTTCTGTCAACCACATTGGCTTGTGCCTAAACTTTTTAGTGTGATTCCTCATCATGTGTATTTGTTTCTTAAATAAATCTAATGTGTCAGGATTCCAGAAATCTTCTAAAGTGGCTGTTCTACCATTTAAGTAATACTGATGCCATGATATTACATTTATGTATTTTGAACCATTACTCAAAAACTCTTTCATGTACTCTAGGCAATAAGGGTGTTCAGGTTGTGGTCGAGTCGTATCTGGACCAACTAAAAGAGAGTTTTTGTATCCAGACTCAATAAGTAGTTTTCGGAGTTTATTAAAATCTTTAGCTAATTTTTGTGGAGTGATGCTAATATTGAAAACATGGAGATAAGAATTAGGTTCATTTCCCAGCTGCCAGTCTATATCAAATTGTTTTTTTCTAGAGTATTCTAAGATTTCCCTGGCATTCTGTTCATTCCAACCATGGTCATCTCGTAAGAGAGCATTGAAAGTAAATAACAATTTCATATTTGTAGCTTTGCAGAACTCATTTATCTCGGTCCATTTATCGCCTGTCATTATAAAAAATGGAAGAAATTTAGAACAAAGTTTTCTGACGGATTGGCAGGCTGATTTGTGATGTCCATCTTTAAAGCAATGTTTACATGTAATTGGAACATCATTTGCGCTGAAAATAAGTCGCTCAGACATAGTGCCGCCGAGTCGAAGCCGTGCCGGCGCCAACGCAGAGCCTAACTGCCTTAATCTTGCATTTGTAAACTTTATTTTATTATAATCCTGAATTTCGGATGTGTCAATGCCTACACTGAGGAAAGTGTCCGGAATGGTAGTGTGAACAGACTGGTGCTCGTCGATAGTAATGTAACATTTCTCACCGGATTTATATTTTACAAACAACACCATTACAGCCACGTTGCAACAGATCGCTATAGCACATGCAGCCACCAAGCTTTTGTTGGAAAGCATGTTGATAATATTACTTTACATTGTAATCTTTTAAATTACTAAATAACGTACGCACTTCTTTCACAGTCACGGTCAAATCTCAAATACTTTCTAGACTGCATTCATACTACAACATTGCAATTGCACATGTATAAAGTGTTGCCAGCAAACAAACAATAAAAAACCTAAAAACAGAAATCACCCGAACTTAAGTTTAGTCTTTTAACTTACTCATCGTTATGAGTTGTGGTCCCTATGGGGACAAAGACCTATTGTAAGTATATTTTTTAACATTTCAGTCTTCTCTCGTCAGTAGTAAATCAGTAAAAGAAAATCTCCTATCATTATTCCGTCCTAAGTCAGAATTTTTTTTCATTGCAGCAGGACATGCGATTATGAAGCGACTTAAAACAAATCACACACATCCATCTATAACCAATATCACTACCAGTTCATTGTTACAGCAGACAAAACCTAGTGTTTTACATCTTTTCTGAAATATGGAGAACACATGAAAATGTTAACGTAATCGGCCAAAGCTCAAGCCTCCAACCTTTAGATTTGAAGACGAGACCGGATCAATTACATCACTAAGACTCTATTCAGTAGTCAATTTAAAAGGCCGTAAAACCAAAATTTTGGCGTAGTATCATGGCTCAAGCTTATATCACTGTGTGCTTGTGGGTACATAAAATAAATGATCGCAGCTAATGCATAAATGAATACAAAATATGATGCGGTAGTCAGTCAGTAAAAGCATCCTGATTATACTTAGTCATCTACTTAATAAAATTTTTAACACTGATTCTTAACACAATCGAACCGCTTCAAAGAGGCATCCGTAGCAATAAAAGTAGACTCTGACTTAGATTAAGATAATGTTAAGTTGAAAGAAAGAATATATAAAACTGCCACTTGAGTTGTGGACTATTTGAGTGTAATAATTACACCACATAAGATCTTGAGACAACATAAATGAATTCACTAAATTTTATTCATAATTTCGTTCGAGTGGCTTACACATTAATGTTATCTATTTCATAAAACTAAAAATGCACATACATATATTGTTATAGTATGTACCTGAATAGACTCAACGTTACAGTTGTGTAAAAAACTGCCATCATTATTCACTTAATAGAGCTAATGTTTAAATTACCAGAAAACGGGTGAAAATATCAGCAAGGGCAACAATACGTCTATATGGAACACAAATGTCATTTAACTTTTAATGTTTTAACGAGTCTAGAAACTAATCCTTTGAGCCTACTACTGTCATTTAACTATCAATACTGAAAAAGAATTTAAAATTATGCCCTAAAATTAGTCTAATTCTTCTTAATACTTTATCGAATCCCCGATAGTTTCCAATCTTGAGTATTCATAGAAATAAAATATTATAATATAATAGCCACAAACAGCTATTACTGTTGATTTCATCATCATCAGGTTGTGGATTGAGTTTCATCATTATCAGGTTTTGGAAGTCCACTGTGGAATATATGAATTCTCCATAAAAGGAAGAATACCCCATAATATTTACGAGGTGTGATCCAAAAGTAACGATAATTGGTTATTTCTAGTCCTCGTAAGAATCCAAAAACTACTTTTTTTGCATGCTTATGTATCTACCACTTCACGATAAAAAATCATATAAATGGATCACGGATTCCGGGAGATACATTCGTTTAAATACGAACCGTCGAATAGAAAACATCAAAATGGAGAAAAACGAAATAAGAGCTGTCATCAAGTACCTCTGTTTGGATTAAATGTCTATCAAAGACATACACACTGACATGGTGGAAACATTAGGAGACTGCTCCTCCATACTCAATAGTTGTACGCTCATCATGAAGGACGCCCATCCACTTCTCTAACCGAAGATAACATGAAAAAGGTGGAAGATATTGTGTTTGTAGATCGAAGAGTGACCATCAGGTATGCAGTTGAGGTCACAAGGATCTCATACGGTAGCATTCAAAGAATCATTGCCAACGAATTGCTTATGACAAAGTTCTCTGTGGATTGGGTACCGAGAATGTTAACTGACGAGCAAAAAAAAAAAACGAGTCAACATTCTGACACTGAATCTGGAAAAGTTTCAAGAGGGAAAATTTTTCTCACGTTTTGTGACTATGGATGAGACCTGGATCCACCATTTCGATTCCGAGACCAAACGATAATCCATGACTCGGAAACGAGCTTCCTCACCGATACCAAAGAAATTCAAAGTTTCAAGTTCCGCGGGCAAAGTTATGGCGTCCTCTTTTTGGGACGCTGAAGGAATTATTATGGTGGAATACTTAGAAAAGGGAGCCACTATAACGGGCTCTTACTACGCAGACCAAATAAGGAGTTGTGGAAGGCGATTAAGGAAAAAAGACGCGGCAAGCTGCGAGCTAGAGTGCTGTTTCACCAAGATAACGCACGGCTGTCATTCAAGAATCAGGATTTGAACTGCTAGAAAATCTTCCCTATTCGCCAGATCTGGCTCTCAGTGACTTCTACTTCTCTCCTTTGCTCAAGAAACACCCCCGAGGCAAGAAATTTGAAGACAATGGCGAAATAATGGCCGCTGTTGAGGCGTTTTGGGAAGATTTTAGAAAAGAGATGGACTAAATGCATTAACTCGTTATGAGACTATGTAGAAAAATAAAAACAAATTATAAGCATAAACATTGTGTTTTATATTGATTATCATTACTTTTGGATCACCCCTCCTACCCTTAACAGGCATAATCGGGATCGCAGTAGGTATTCATATGGCAACAGGTATGAATATGGCTGCTTAGCGGCAGGTACTAAAACTTCCTGTTTTAGTCAAGTTGTGTCTTTAATTCTACTAAACCGATTTTCATGAAACATGCTGCAGTATTTAAGTCGGAATAATATCTTTAAGACTGTAACAGTTTAACTAAAATCTACCAGCTGGTTTTTGCGTGAAGGCTGAACAAACAAACAAACAAAGACCGACCGATTTGGTTTCAGAAGCCCTTAATTAGTCGATCTGAATAGTTTTTTAAATATCTTTGATTTACTAAATTTGAGATTTAACAATTTTATAATAATATGGATTAGAGGCCCTCAAACTTTTTTGTTTTGTAGACCACGTGTAATGTTTTTCACTTTTGAGTAGACCCCCAAAGCGTAGTTAATATAAAATTTTGTAAATTTGTTAGCTTCACATGTGTTTTTGACAATTAGCGTGGACCCCTTGCAAGTCATCGTCGACTCCTGGGTGTCGATATAGACCACTTTGGGTATCAATGGTATAGATCAGAGGTTCCCAGACTTTTTTTTCTCATAGATCACTTTCAAAATTTAGCTGGTTCCGGTGGACCCCCTGCAGCTACATTTCTACCATATTCCCAAAACTAGACAAAAAATGTAAAAATTAGATGTAACTATAGAAATTTGCGTACACCAACGTATCACCCCCGTCGAGTCTCCCGTGGGCCGCTGGGGGTCCACCTGGACCACTTTGGGAACTAAGGGTATAGATAGATTAAAACGATTGTGGTGATTAACATTAAATATGCTACAGGTATAAATGTTGTTTAAACGATGGAAAAACTTTTGGTTATTTCAATAAAAAACGTATCCTATGTGTTAAATGTAGGACATAAGAAAGCTGTCTCCATTCATAGTAAACCTAGTTGAATTCCATTATAAGAAAATTAACAGTTCTAATTTAAATGCTATTTTTTTATCCGAATAAAACTATACTTTATTAACTTGTTAAGAATACTCTAGATGTCAAATAAGGTCATTACATTGAAGGGTTCACTATTAATTTTTCATTATCATTGAGAATAAGAACACACTTTAAAACTAATACTTGGACTTCAAAATTTATAGTGTACTTACTTACCTAACGAAATGTAGGTATTTGATATAGGTGTGAATGTCACGTTTATTTGACTGGCACTGATTGCCATCTAGCATCTATTTAGTAAACTATGTACCTGCTTGGCTAGAATCATCGATTCGAGATAGTTTACCAAAATTGCGATAAAGGTGATAATTTAACGAAAATTAGCATGATATTAAAACTATTATTTTAGAATCATTTATAATATTTTAACTTTGCCAATGTTAATTTTAATTAATATATATACATACATATAATCACGTCTTTTTCCCTGGCTCTCCGTCGGGGAATCGAACCTCGGTCTCCCATGTGACATGCTGAGATACTGACCACTATACTACCGAAGAGTTAGGGTAGGCAGAGACCACTACTTTTCACTTGCTGTTAGTCCAGTCAATATAGTAAATCAATCTACCAATTTCCAAAATAAACCAATTTTCGCGATATCGCCTTTCGTTAAAGGGGCTTTTTAAGCCTAAAGCCGAGTTTGAAGAGTCGCTCATGAGGTGCTGACGCCACTATCGCCAAATGCGTGTTTTGTTCAATATCTCGGGAACGGCTCATTATGCGTAAAAAAACTAGAGACCTTTTCTTTTATGAATTAAATTTCCTATCTTTTTTACATAAAACTTTTTTTCTAAATTTGATATTTCTCGAGATATCATGTTCGAGGCGCACATATTTCGACAGACAAAGGTACCGAAACAAAGAAAGACAATCACAATCGGCAAAAAGGTAGCGTTGTGAGCGCAATGTCTCAAGAAATATCAATATTAGAAAAAAAGTTTTACACAAAAAAGATAGGAAATTTTAATTTATAAAAGAAAAGGTCTCTGTTGTTTTTTTATGTAGAATGAATCGTTCTGGAGTTATTGAATAAAAAGCATTTTTCGCGATAGTGGCACCAGCGCCTCACGAGCGACCTCTCAAACCCTGTGTTAAACTTAAAAAATGCTCCTTTAACGAAAGGCAATATCACGAGTTGCTTCATTTTATGTAGTTTTAGAAGTTTTTTTTTGCTATATTTACTGGACTAATAAATTAGCTAAGTGACTATCCGTAGCCCACTTTTCACCTCCACGGGAAACGAGACATGTCAAGTGACTAACCATGATGCCGATACTGACCATGATTTTAATGAAGCATGCTAAATAAAATGTTATAACTTTTAAGATTCGCCTCTACTTACTTTTACCTTCACCTTTGTGGATAGTACGTCATCATCATCGATTCATCTACTGTTCCAGTGCATGGTGTGGCATGCTACTTCATTATTTATTATTTTAATCTTCATATAATCAAAAGGTACAATTTTGTATAACTTTTTTGATGAGGCAAATTTATCTATATTAAATATAGTTGTGATTTCACTATGCGAATGGTGGGTTGAATGATTCGAATGGTCTGTTACCCTACTTTTAAATTTATACTTGCTATACATACACGGTAAATATTGAAAATATACAAAGCTGATTTGGATAAATACTATCGAGAATATTAAAATAATCTAGAATCTTTTCAGTTTGACTCACATGATCCATTAAAATCTTACAAGTTTAGTAATCTAAAAATGTTTGTATCCCATTGTACAAGTATAAATAAAGCGTAAAGAGAGTGTCCGCACCTAAGCGGAGTATTATAAAGAAATCTAAGGTAGTGTTTTACAATATTGGACATTATTTCTCTTGAAGCCTATATAGAGGATAAAACTGGATGTTATATAAAGACAATTGGTCATTAGTTTCACTGGATAAAGTGTTTGTAGTTCGCTAAATATATATACCAACTCCTGAAATATAACCCTTTTCCGTTGACTTTTTCGGCCAAGCAAAGTGCCCACTCGACGCGATTCTTGCGAATACGTCGGGCATTCTAACAACTGTTTGAACACCATGTCGAAGCGTTCGTTCAACGTTCTATTGCTTGGAACAAACGAAATCTAACATAAATATCGATTCTGGCCAATCAGGCACCTTTCGACATTCGGCGCGATCACCGTGCCGCCCGAGCAGCACCTCCGACCGCAAAGAGATAAATAGTATTGCTAAAAATGATGATTGGGCAAAGACCGACATAAGATGGTGCCCTCACCCACTAAAATCCTTCGCGTTCTCCTGCATGTCCACATGTCTCATCACGGGATGTGTGGGAGCATTGAGAACCACGGTTATGGTGGGCTATTTACAAATCTCTATCATTTTTCAGTGGGTCAGCAGATGGGTTGATAATCACGATAATATTATAGCGAGATGACCCAGGATGAAGTTATTGATTATGTCATCAGTTATGGGTTGAAATGTGGCAGGAGTGGCAGTATCGGAAAAGGGAAGATCTTCGACCAGACGGGTCCGGCGGGGCCTGCCACTGCCCCGACGGTTGAAGTCGGGAAGTTGTATGTACGCTAAGTCGCTATTACACTTCATGCGCGTGATTCAGACTTCCATATTATATCGTCACTTTAGAACTGCGCCATCTGTTGAGGTTAGGATGTCTTATTGTGGTATGTAGTGAAGTAGATCGTCACAATATTCTATGATAATGATTTTATAAACATTGTTCATAATTTGTTTATTATTCATAATAAACATTGTTCATAATAAACAAGTACATATGGTACATACAGGTCTGCATCTATTTAAGACAACATCCGTGTGAGGGCGATAAAGAAAAGCATCGGTTGATATAAATACAATATTTTATTAAACCACAGTGAAATGAACGATAAACATTGGTTGAAGATTTCCTTCACGACATATACTATCGACATGCACGTACATACCAATAGACAGTAAGTCTCTTTAGCAACATATACTCGTACATCGATTACTATATATTTTATTAATAAAACACACATGGATTCAATGCAATCACATCAATTACATATATTTTAGATATTAGCCGATAACGATAATTATATAAATAGACAACGAAGGTACAATTTTTACTAGTTATATATAAAAGTTCAAAACTGTAGAGATTGTGGCACAAATTTTAAATGCATAATATATAAAATTACAAATACAATAATATGTAATTAGTCATAAATGCTAATGGAATTATATTTTGATGGGTATAGTTTTCCAAACTTATTCCTTTATGCTCCACAAAATAGTGAATAGATAAAGAATATTATTCAAGTAGATGATATCAAAGTAATAATGTCATATGAATATATCTATCCTAAATAACGAACATCTCAATACACAAGCAACGTAAGTAGAATAAACTAAGTACAAAAGAATCAACAAAACTTTTAATAACTCACATATGTAGGTATGCCTATTAATCTACACAATCCGACTCCAACGAATGAGGGGGCTATTTATAAATGTGAAAATTACATTAAATCTATAATTTATACCAATAAAGAATGTATTACATCCATTCGCGTTTCCTCTCGCCTGCACAATGATGGAAGTACGACTGCGAGATAAAGAGAACCAATGCTATTACTAAACACATTTTACTGGTAAAAGATAATAAATTACACGTGCACTTATAATAATACATAAGTTCCTAGCCCAATCCCCACTTGAGCTTTTGTATCAGAACTGTGCCGAGGAGCGGAGTGGGTAGTTTGAAATAATTAGAGTTCGTCATGTTTGGGTCCCGAGAATTCTTCATGGCTTATGTAGCCGTTCTTGTCTTTATCCTCGTGTTGGAATATTTCTTCGACGAGTTTGTCATGATTATCAAGCATCTGCTTAAGGTCCTCGCTCATTTCGGCGCCATCAGATGGTACCATTTGCTTCTTTAAGTAGTCGCTGACCTGTAACAAACGAAAGAGAATATAAACCTCTATACTACGCTGTTTAGTTTTGAAAGTGCTATTATCAATGTGAGATGGATTAAGTTCGACATTTTAATATGATCATTAATAATTATTTAGTCGTAACGCATTAACACAATCACCTCTTTCAGTGAGTAAAGCACGCAGTGACTTTGATACTGTTGGTAATTATTTGCATTATCCTGTGATTAAAGCAATATCTACGTTGATCTCAAACATGGCTCCTAAGGTGTAAATTAAGGCAAATCTCATTGTGGTGGAGGCCTAATTCTAGCAGTGGCAACAGACTGTCGAATTGAATGATAAATAATTAGGTATCAGGAAGCCGAATTGTGGGTGCTAGTAAACATTTTAACAAACCCAAGACCCAATAAGCTTTAAGAAAAAAAAATTAATATAATAAAAGCGAAAGTGCACCGATAGTTCTACGTGCGTGCCATTGACTCTATTATAAAGCTCTAAACTGTAGTTACATATAATTTTAATTATTTTATTATAGGATATTGAATATTTGTTCAACAAGCTTTTTACGTCGGAGATTTTTTAAATTTTCGATTTTGTATTCTATCATTAAACTTTCATTAGCCTATGCCTAATAATGGGACATTATAAGTTTAGGACAATAGTATAGATTATAAAAATTTTCCTGCTTAGAAAGACAGAAATATTTAAACCAATGACTTTTGAAGAAATATATGTTAAACTGCAACGTCCCTGGACGGCTTATAATCGATGACTTTATCTAAGATATCATAGTATTTACATAGTGTAAAGCACCGGGTTGAAATCGGTTGAATGCTTTCCGAGAAAGCACGTCTAGTGCAGCAACTTCCCCAATGGCTTTTAACCTTAATACATACCTACAAATCTATTCTGAAGATTCCTATGTATACGCGTATATTGCTAAAATCTGCTTTAAAATTAATGAAGTATTTTTCGATAAACAGTGCAGTGCCACCTGGTTGTTTATAATTGTGAAGCGTAACTAAGAACCTGCTGAATGCAAAAAATTGCATTGAAACTGGACGCTTGTTTCTTTGTAAATATTTAATAAACCAATATGTATATACAAAAACAAATATTATAAACTTATTTACAAAGAGATCGAAAGATCTCGAGTTAATAACCTCACCCGCAGCCCATGAACAACTACCGCCACCTGAGACAACAGAACTGACCTCCTCGCGCGAGAGTTCCGTGTCTCCATCTGTGTCCATGGCGTGGAACGTTAATTCTATACTCACTTCTTCACGGGACAGCATATTGTCCTTGTCCTCGTCGATCTCCTTGAACACGTTGGTAGTCGGAGGCGAATCGCCGATGTTGATCAGTTCCACTTCGAAGTGCAGAGTGGCGTGGGGAGGGATGACGTTGCCGGCTCCGCGCTCGCCGTATCCGAGAGACGAAGGAATTGTCAGTTTACGTTTTTCACCTGGAATTGTAAATAGAGCCTGTATCAGAATCACATTACAAAATTAAGTAAATAATTTGCCTGTTATTCCTTATTCAGTCAGCCATGATAACTCCGCACAAACACCGTAGGGAACCTATTTTTAGCGAATTCACTATGATCTTCGAATAAATTATTCAAGATTTATTGATCTACTCAGTAGGACCGTTTACTACGACACGTGTTCACGAGAAGTGTCGCGTCACCTTGAGTCTGCACGAAGGAAACATTCTGTTCAAGGTGGGTGCCCATAGGAATAGTACTCACCTTTCAAGAGTTCAGGTGGCGCGGCGCGATTTGTAGTATAGCGTGCCGTGGGAAGCGTTTCGCTCAAAGCAGTCTCCCGTGAGAGCCGTACTGTTCGAACAGTGCGACCTACACTTTCACCCGTCTTGTTAAGCGGGCTTTATAAATATATAATAATATATGTAATGTATAATATAGCCACTCGAATAAGCAAGCTGAAGTGGTAGTGGGCTGGTCACATTTGTTGCAGACTGACAATCGTTGGAGCATGCGAGTTCTGCAGTGGAGACCGCGTTTGGGCAAACGTAGTGTGAGATGCCTCCCGGCTAGATGGAGCGACGATCTGCGGAAAGTAGTTGGCAGCTACTGGATGTGCGCAGCCTAAGTGGCGCGCCTTGGGAGAGGGCCACGCCCAGTCGTGGACTGCCGCAGGCTGATAATGATGATGATGATATGTAACTGCATGGGATCAATTTATATGGCGTTTTAAATTACTCACCTACGCACATGTCGAGTAGACCCTGGTCCCATCCCTTGATGACTTGACCGACGCCAATTTGGAAAGTAAAGGGTTGGTCCCGATCATAACTGTAACAAATGAAATACTGTTTAATAATGATTTATTAATTATGATATTTAATAAAATATTATTATGAGGTCAGGTCAGGGAGTACTTAGTCTTTTAGCCTGTCCGGCAAATAGACTTAAGTATACGGGTAAGCGACCCCGGCCCCCCGAGCTACTACTGTCTCTTCCCACTCCTTCCAAGACAGTAGTATTCTATACCCTATAGTCCTTTTCCCAAATTCCATACTCCTTACTCAATACACCTTTCCTACCCCAAACTCTTTCCTTTCCTTCCTTTTCGTGGGAACGCAATAAGGTTTTTAATGC
>WUAW01005950.1:41479-54000 GCA_017165845.1 Thaumetopoea pityocampa | reverse complement strand
TAGTACATAAACAAATTACTTCGTCATAATTATTTCTTTATATAATATGAACCTTATGTCGGGGCGCTACAGTTTATTAGCCGAGACTTTTATCGACACAAGTGCTCTGTTTTAATCGGTATTAGAGAAATAAATGGATTGTTATAATTACATTGAATAAGTCGCGATCAAAAATGTTAGTATCAAGGTATTGAACTCTCAGTTACAGTTACTTTCAATGCAAATTACAAACAATGTGTATATCACTTTTGAAATGTAATAGGGCATAAGTGATATTTTGGTAGTAAATGAGTTATGTATGCCATCCTATTTAAAATTGACTGCTTTTTTTGAATGCGCTTACTCCCATGACTCTACAATGACTTTTTTGTCACTTATGCTCGAGGAAAAAACTGAAGCAATTGATTGATCTAATCAAGAACAATTGATCTAAGCGACATAAAACCACATAAAACAACGTCGAATCAAATAAATAAATGCTTTGCCAATTAATGCTTTTATTTTTATTTTTTTATTCCAGAGCTGTTTCCATTTACATGATATGACAATAAATAAAAAAGTTATCTCCATTTTTCTGTATTTTTAAACTGTTAACTGCTCTTCTGAACAATTTTGTTTTTGTCTTTTATACCCTCATTACCTTTCAAACGTCGATATAATGATGAGAAATTACCAAGTGTACGCTAATGTGAACTTGGAGAGTCGCTTGTCCAGCAGTGGACAGACCTAGTGTAATGATGACATTAATACATACAACTAAATTCTATTTCGTCATTCACATTAATCATGTACATATACCTGACTTCCGTAACATCGTCCGCCTGTATGTACTGTTAATGGTATATCTTTTTCGAGATGAACTTATAAGCATTATACTTATTAGAACCTCATCACAATCTGTTTAGTTGTTTTGTATGATATCGCAACATATATTTTTGTAGTTGTAATTTTATTATTTTACTATCTACAACCTTAGTTCCCAAAGTGGTCCAGGTGGACCCCCAGGGGTCCACGGTAGACTCGACGGGGGTCTACGTTGGCGTACGCAAATTTCCATAGTTAAATCTAATCTTCACAGTTTTTGTCGAGTATTGGGAATATGGTAGAAATGTAGTTGTAGAGGGTCCACCGGAACCAACTAAATTTTGAAAGTGGTCTATGAGAAAAAAAAGTCTGGGAACCTCTGTTCTAAAACATAGTTTCGCTCCTATTACTAATGGTCGCGATGATAGTGATGGTTTATAGGCTCTGTCCTTTTCGAGATTGCAAAAAATGTTTAAGCGAAAACCCCATCACAATTCATTCAATAGTTTTTCTGTGATTCCAGAACATATTCGGCCCCACTACAGGGACTGATCAAGAGGGGGATTAGGTCCTAGTCTGTCGCGCTGGCCTAGTGCGGATTGGTAGATTTCATATACCAATGCGAGCATACCGGTCTCCTCACGAAGTTTTCCTTCTCCGTTGAGTACATTGGTATCTATAATGTAGACCGTATATGAATTAGAAATAACTCAGTGGTACGGGACCGGATCGAACCCGCGACCTTTCAATCGTGAGTCGTCTCTGTAACCACTACACCCCAATGTACCTACAATAATAATATAATAATGTCATGCAATAATAATTACTTACAACATCAGCCATGAGAGACCACTGTTGGGATTGGCCTTTCTTTTTAAAATGGGCGATTTATTATAATCTCCACGCTTGGCGAGTCTGTTGAAGGTTGCAGTAGACTTTGACTAAATAACAGGATCATCCTGGTAAAAACCCTTTATCCTGGTGCATCCCTGGTTATCGTATTAGCTGCTCCTCACAGCATCCACGGAAGGAACGGAGTGACGCTATTATTATGCCGGCGTCACAGCGTACATTGAGTATGTATATCATAAATGTTGAGAATGAAAGTTACTCAATTCAAAGTTTTAATAAAATGGCATATATATTAAGTACTTTTTTTAAATGACCAATTAATTTAAAGTAATTTGTTTTTAAAATTGTCGCGTTTCCATATAATAGGGACAAATATATTTCGGTCCCTGTAAACCAGCGCAATATCCAACCCTCCTATATATAGATTTTTAAATGGCCGCTTTATAAACTGTGTCTAATTTAAAAGTGTCACTTTTCGATAAAATAGGAACAAACTTATATTTCGGTCTCTGTAAACCAGCGCAGTATCCTTCCCCCGTGTAAAGTAAGGAAATTTCTTCGATTTTTAAAAAGCAATTTTTTTTTTAATGTCAGTTTCATTCTCTGCGTGTGATGTGGTAATGAAAACTTCATAAGAAACACTTTGTGTTACCATTATTTTGTGCAAGGTCCTTTGTCTGTACGCACGTATCGCGAACAATGCTATCAGTTATACAGCTTGTACACGTCGGTCGGCATAAATATTGACATTGCCGTTTACCCACCATATCGTCTAATTTTTTATTCACAGCATAAATAGGGCTGCTATATTTAAAGGTGTCCAGATAAGTACTTAATTCAATGGCGAGATGATTATGACTCACGATGACGTAGTTGATGACGTCACCAGCTATAGGGTCTAAGTGTGGCAGAAGTGGCGGTATCGGAAAAGGGAAGATTTTCCAACCAGACGGGTTTTATGTCTGGAGAGACTTGCCACTGTACCAACGGTTGATGTCGGGACGTTGTATATACGCTAAGTCGGTATCAAACTTCATGCGCGTGATTCATACTTCTAATCTAGAAAAGCAGATCGTCACAAATCTTTTGTTACTAGTTAAATATACAAAAAAAAAATACGTGATAAAAAATAATATAGAAGTCCATGTGCTCAGTGTTTGGGATTCAAGCTGATCTATGCATTAAGCAGCTTTCACTACGGCGCCCCCACAGAGGGGTCGAGGAGCCAAGCTCCCAACACACGAGACGCGGTCGGTGCAAACTCGTGGCCGTATGGAGTTTATGGCAAATCCCTCAATTTTAAAGAGAAAGCCCAGCGGTGCACTTCCTCGGCCCAATGATGATGATGATAAAATCTTTTTTATTTACCCAAATTTTACCCAGCCTATGTCGCCCGACATGATTTATAGATTATAAATAATTTCAGGCATTCAGGAGTTATGTTTAAATAAATAAACGCACACTACACACGTACAGAATAATGTATTCGGTTTCATGTTGCCTTGAAAACAGTGTGCGCTCCTTTCATGGCAGTCGTGTAAAAAGTCAGCGAAAGAAGTTGTTCAAATAAAATCGACTACCTTTAAACATCTCAGCCCTGAAGAAAACCTGAAAATATTAGGTATTCGTTGGTAGCACGCGGCACGGTTGTTGAACAGCCTTCAGTTTTGTAAATACATCTAACAGTCTGAGATTAGCTTCTTCGTACGTACACGCGCCCCGTGAACGGTTATATAGTGCTGCATATGTACTCAAAAATCAAAATATTTTTTTTCTAATTCAGCAAGTGTGTGACTAAATGCTTAGTTTTATGATTATATAATAGTGAACTTATTTTAAATTCTATTTCAACTCCTGTTTTGGTGAGTACTAAATTTGAAACGAAATTATTCAAATTTATCTTTACTCGCTTTTGCCCGCGGCTCCGCCCGCGTGAATGTCGTTTTTGGTCATGAGAAATCCCGACACAATCATAGATTTATATAAAAAGCCTAAGAACCACTTTTACTTAAACTTTCGTACCTTGGCGGTAGTAACTAAAACAGGGATCAAGCGGTATCTTCAATTCTACTGGACCTATTTTTATGAAACATGCCGCAGTATTTAAGGCGAAATAGTACCTTTAAGACTGTAATAATGTAATCAAAACCTACCCGCTTGTTTTTGCGTGAAGCCCGAACAAACAAACAAATAAACATCGACGGATTTCAGAAGTCCTTAATTAGTCGATCTGAGTAGTTTGTTTTTAAATATCGTTGATTTTTTTAAAATTTGACATTTAACAATTTTATAATAGTATAGATAGATATATAGATAGATACAGACTCATCATTTTATAATAGTGCAGACAGATTATTAAAATTTTATCCACGGCTCCGTACGAACAGCCACAGGAACTGTACATTTTCTCAACATAAAGATCATCCTGTCACTTATACCTCATCACCACCATCCCGTTGAAGCTCACCGCTGAATATGGGTCTCCACATTAAAAAAGGGGGGATTTGCCATAATCTCTGCGCTTGCCGGGCATAAGAGAGACCGCAGTATTTTGATCGAATGACAGGATAACGCTGGTGCCCATTATCCTGGAACATCCCTCAGCTGGGCCTCACAGCATCCAGGGAAAAAACTGGAGTGACGCTATTATTGTGCCGGTACCACGCAGCAAACCAAGTTCTGTAGACAAGTCCGCGACACTATATAATAAGTATTCTTATTACTGACTAGCTTTTACCCGCGCCTTCGCTCGCGTTGGTGTCCTTAAATACATGTCAGAGACCGTTGAAAATACATTTTTTTTTCTATCCACGGGAACAATTTTCTTTTTGGGATAAAGGGATAGGATAAGGATTATCCTTCGCTGTACTCTTGACAATGTGTGTGCAAAATTTCACGATGATCGGTTGAGTAGTTAAGGAGTGAAAGCGTAACAAACAAACAAACTCACGTTTCCATTTATAATATTATTTAGTATTTAATTGAATGTAATACATGATGTGTAGAGGCGACCTTAAAGCCCGGGGCGTTATCTGCTAGTCTACCTCTGTATATAGCACTATAGTGCTGAGATAACAATGTAGTACAATGAATGATAGAGACTAACAAAATATTATGAACAAGCCTACCAAATAATACATTATTAGCATAAAATATACATTCGAATACATAACCCGAGACTGCCACTCCTGCCACATTTTCAAACCATAACTGTTGACGTAATTATCAACGTCAGTATGCGTCATCATTAATCATCTCGCCATAACTGGTGACCCCGACGTGATAAAAGTCTTCATCAATTTCACAGTTGATGTATGAAAAGATGTAAGAATGTGGTTTCTGCTTACCCTTGTGGTTAAGTTGTGAGAATTCACCACCGTAACTCATATGGGAATCAAATAGCCAGAAGAGGAAACAAACGCTTAAGGATACTTTGACTGGTAAGTAATAAGTAATTTAAACTTTGATAATTTAAACCGGTTCCAATTTAGAAGGATTAAGCTGTGATACCTCTGATGGCTGTAACTGTGATACCATAAGGCAGCGAACGTAACGTAACGTTGTGGGTAAACCCATCGAACGTTTATTTGCGTGCACTGATCTTATCGTGTAAACGGAAAACAGAATAGCTCTGTACACTGCTCTTCAGCGGAAATCCAAAACTCAGGTGGTGTTGCCTACTCATTTGAGCATATTTACTTCAATCTTTACAATCGGTTATGTTTTTATCGTAATTTTTGATATTTGAACCAAACCTTCGAGTAATTTACTTTCTTCGATTTAATAATAAAATTCTAGTGTATCACACTTTATTGCTTCTTAGAAGTTTTGACGAAGATTACCACGTCGACTAGGCGAAAGTTCCCGTAGGCTTATTGCCTTCAAAATATGCTATCAATTTGTTATGGCAGTCTTTTCCATTTTTTCCGTACCGTTACCGTGTTGTTTCATATTTTTAAAAACCAAATTGATAGATTACACACATACAATGACAACGTCATAAACCCTACAAACAACACTCTCCTGTTGGCGGAAGTCAACAAAAAAAAAAGAATTAACACAAACTTAAAAAAATCAATAATTAATGAGTTCAATGTGAAATCTTTAAAATTGTAAATGTTTCACTATTTACTGAAGAAAGAAAAACATGTAATTACAATTATTCTTAATCACAGTGCGTCATGTCCAGTTATGAATTTCATTTTGTTTGAATTTAAATTACATAAGATTTAATTTAAATGGAATAACTAACTATTTTAAGTACATATATACTTTCAATGCTATCTAATGCAACCATTCTAATTCAAGTCGGAAACAAAATCAATATTTAGATCTGCTAACACAAGGGAACAAGCATAGAATTATAAGTTTACGATCAGATAAATTGTTATGTTTAATCCAATGTAAAACTGGGTCATTATTGTCTCAATTTTCGTGTTATATGAATATCACTATGTATATATTCTTGTTTTTATTTGCGTTCTTCTTTTGTTAACTCTATTCGTTGTGCTTCGTAATCGGAAAGCAAATAGTTCGTCTTAGTGAAATCATTTATTTGTTCATAGTAAAATCATTAATTGTTTATTTGTTCTCCGAACATTCGTTCTGATATTTATGAATAGGCTACAGGATTTGTTTGCTTTATTGGTTCTTCAATGAAATTGACCTGTTACCACCGCAGCTTATGTAGTATAAAACAGGTAAACTAACCACTGTACCCTACATAGTAAGTACGTAAAACACTGACATAGATACGGTGCCAAGCGAACTAGTTAACTTCATTTATTTCCTTGTCATTTTGAAATTACTATATCTACTGTACATTGGTGGTGTAGTGGGTACATTGGTAGTGCAGTGGTGTTAGACACGGCTTACGATCGAAGGGTCGTGGGTTCGATCCCGGTCCCGTACCGCTGAGTTACTATTTTTAATTCATATACGGTCTACGTTGTAGACACCAACGCACTTAACAAAGAAGGAAAACTTCGTGAGGAAACCTGCATGCCCGCATGGGTGTATGAAGTCTACCAACGCGCACTAGGCCAGCGCGGTAGACTACGGCCTAATCCCCCTCCAGATCAGTGGAGGTCAGTGCCCCTGTAGTGGGGACGAATATGGACTGGGGATGATGATGATTATATCTACTTACGTATATACGTATATACATTAATATAAATAAATAAGAATACGTTTATAGCACAAAAAATAGTCAGACACGTTAGAAATGATTTTGAATTACAAAACACCATGTTACCAAAACCCTATCAGCCCACGTAGTAGGTAGGTAGGTAGAGTATATTAAAATTAATTAATACATATTATCTTAGAATAATAACAGCGTAATAATTCTATGCATGTTATTATATTGATAAAGATTTTAAAATGAGTGAACGGTTGAATGAATAGTCACTGTCGTGGGCTCAATCCTACACATCGTGTGATATCTCTTCTTGGAAAACGAGAAAATGTGTTTCGACCGATTACGGCTAATGCATGGAATGACATAGACAAAAAATAAGTTATTCCCACAGACCGTTCTGTGCTCTGTGGTGGTGAAGAATCACTTTTCTAATATCAATATTTTTGTATGTGCTTTTCTTAGTCTTTCTGTATATAAAATTTATTTTATTTTTAATTATGAATATGACCAGTTTCATTCTCAGCGTGTGAAATATTTATAATAATCTATTGTTTGTTTCTATAGACGTCATTGTTTATTTTTTGTTATTATAATGTATTCCAGAATTTAGGAATTTCTTTCACTTGTTTGGAAATTACTCCATTATTAAAAAAAAATATGTGTCACAAATAGAATTTTTCAAAATTCGCGCCATTTGTGCCAGTGTTGAGTATATATATTTTTTCGAGTTATTAATATTTCTTCAAGTTAACAATACATACATTTTATCGCATTTCATTGTTCTCAATTTTATTACTTCTTGTAATTTTAAATATGTTTTGGGAGTTTGAATACTTTTGAGGTCAATTCAACAAATAACAGGTGAAACACACCGATAAACAAAATAACACCACATTTATATGTATATCAAACATCACAATAAACCTGTATAAATTCTAACCAGATAATAAATCCAGAACTCATAATGTTCAACCGCTCAGGGACAAGTCAACTTCGGAGTGGCAACGAAAGGTTGGTCTAAATATTAATATGATAACAATACGGTTTCTCTTGTACGATTTATTGAATTATTCTGATCTACCTACAGCGATTTTAAATCGCATCAAAAAAAAACCTAATATCGTCGACCAATTTACAGGCACCGCTATCTGTTGCAGTTTTCGGAAGTAAAAAAAAACTGCATTTTATATGCGTTGAACACATAATTAATACTTAAATTGGTTCTTCGGTGCATAACGAAATAACACGTCAGCAATTTTCGAAATGACAAATTGCTGGAAAGTTTTTAAATTATTCTTGGGGTTCTAACAAGGGTTTTTTTGAATATAAACTGACATGAATTAGTTGTTTTATTTATACGATTTTATATTTTAAGGGCTGATGCGGAGTTTTGGCGGCAACCCGAGAAAATCATCACTTGAAGTTTTATTTTAACGTTTTATATTAATTTATTGTGATGTTTAATAAATAAATTTAGTGTTATTTTATATATTAATCGTCAATAATCGTGAACAATATTCAAACATTGGAATAAATCTGTGACTAACTTAGCAAGGTGGCTGTGTTTTTTTTTTTCAAGGCAATATAGGCCTGCGGGAATTTTGTCTGGACAAAGCGGTATTCGTCGGATCGACTTAAAAACTCCTAAGAAACAATTAAACATAACACATCGATATTTTATAGTGAAACTTGAAAAATATTATATGATTTGAAAATAATATTATATACACTCGACACTGGCAGAAATGGCGCAAATTCACGGCTGATTGCCGCTATGAAAAATAGAAGAAGTAAAAGGGCTGATGCGCATTTATTTTTAAAGTTTAAAAACAGAACAAAGACTGTGCTTGATCAAATTTGCGCTACTGAAAATTAGTCATGTCTTTAATTATATAGACCAGGGGCTCCCAATATTTTTCTTACTGTGACTCCCTTTACGTGGTGTAATTTCTTTACGACGCCCTCATAAAAAAGACTCAGTAACAGATCAATCAAACGTCATAAACTAAGAAAAAAGTTTATAATCAAAGTGTGTATTGTGAATATTTTCTCAAGTTTACCTCAATTTTAAATAAAAGAGATGTATTTCATCTAAAGAATCATTAGAGCTTACCTGACAATTTTGTTCAATTTTCCTTGTCTAACTGCACAAACTACATTGTAACTTTTAATATAAATTAAATTTGATGTTATTTTTATTAATTTTCTCATTTGTTTTATTAACGACCTAATTAAAAAAGTTACGGCTGGCTCTTCGTCCTTTTAAAAACAATATTCCCAATATTATTTGATCGTCAATTGCTTTAATTCAGGGCTGTAATGTACTATTTCTCATACGGTTGATTATGGGCTTCAACCATTACGGTATATCTACAATTATGTATATTTTATACATATCAGTACCTCAGTTCCAAAGTGTAACAGTTCAGGAACGGGTTCTAGATATTTAGTAAATAAAATTAGGTATCTATTCGGGTTTGATTCTGATTCCGTACCGCTGTGTTAGAATTACATCAAACTCGTGTACGGTAGACACAACACTAATTTACTAACTGTAATTGACGGGGAAGGAGGAGAAATATTTATAAATAAAAATCAATTGCCACATGTCGCTCATCCAATAGAACAATGACGTAATTACATTTTTGCAATTTATCAGAAGAAGCGTTTCAGATTAAAATTGGATTGTAACCATTTTGTAAATCATATCAATTATCATAATTTTTCATAATTTATTTATAGATTATTAATAATAATTTGAGCATTCTCGAAAAAATCCATATTAAACAACAAATCATCCAAATTAAACACAAAATAAAATTTTTACTTTTTTGCAATTACGTCATTATTCTATTGGATGAGCGATATGTTTTCCGCGCATCACTTCAAATCAGATACACCTGTTTGACTAATTCTCTTTTTTGTATTTGTAACTATCAGGACAAGGTTTTTATGAAAGAAAATATTTGCTAAAACTACCCAGATCAACTAATTGACGGCGTCTGAAACCAAACCCGTCGATGTTTGTTTGTTAGAGCACGCAAAAACCAGCGGGTAGATTTCATCAGACCGTTACAGTCTTAATGGTACTATTCCGACTTAAATATTCATATTTCATCAAAATCGATCAAGTAGAATTGGAGATAAAGCTTGATCCCTGGCTTGGCTTGGCTTGGCTTGAAGCTGGCTTACAATAAATACAATTAGGATATGAAAAAAATGTACAAGGAAGGAAAGAGAAGGCCGTAAAAGGTTGTAAAAACCCAACATTACGAGTTTTCCATTAAGTAAAAGTATCGATATAATAATGTTTATGTTTATAATGTTCAGTTATGACTAACTGGTTTTACAGTAAACATTCAATGAGCACTGTGTATTCAAGGCACGGCACAAGGAATACCATCGCGAGGGTAACAACGCCTCGAATTTACCTGTTTATCGTGAGTTTAGGCCTCAATACATTACTAACCTAATAACGGCAAAATGTGGGGTGAGATGACGTTACTTCGAGCCTTCGTTGATCGACCGAAGCTTAGAATTCGGCCAAACAAAATTAGTTTCGGCCACAATTTCGGTTTCATGCAAAGCCAATTTAAGCCGGTTTTCCCGAGACCCACGAGGAGAGATTGAATGACGCTATAATTATTCCGTTGCCACGCAGCACTATTAATTATTATTATTTTACTATATATAACACTAGTGGTAGCGTCTGCTCTCTGGACCAATTTGTCTCGGATCAGAATCCCGTTTGAACAAATTTTGTGTGATGCGCAAGAACGTTTATATCCCATTAATAGATGACGAACATAAATCTATATATATATTTATTATAAAATTGTTAAATGTCAAATTTTCAAAAATCAAATAACAAACTACTCAGATTCACTAATTAAGGGCTTCTGAAACCGGATCTGTCGACATTTGTTTGTTTGTTTGTTTATTTAGGATTCACGAAAAAACCAGCGGGTAGATTTTGATTAAACTGTTATAGTCTTAAAGGTACTATTCCAGCTTAATTAACGCGCCATGCTTCATCAAAATCGGCCCAGTAGAATTGAAGATTTGAAGAAGAATTGAAGCTTGATCCCTATTTTAGTAGTCGCCGCTTAGGTTCGAGAGGTCAAGTAAAAGTGGGTAAATTTTTTTATATAAATCTATGATTGTGTCGGCATTTCCCATGTTGCGGAAAACCGACATTTACGCGGGCGCAGCCGCGGGCAAAAGCTGGTAAAATATATTTTCGTTATCGTTATAATGAAATTGAAAATTCCAGAAACATTTTTTTTTCTTCAAAATATCTTTATATCTTTTTATTATTAACCTATATTTAAAGATTTCTCAAAACTTTTACGGCTTGCAAAAACCGGGCATCGAACACGACACATGTAAAAAAATCAATATTTTCACAATACTTATTGAGTAAAAAAATACCAATATTACATACATACATACACTCACACTGATATTCCATAAGGGTAAGCAGAAACCAAAGCAAAGTACATACTAGATAAATACATACATTAACGCCTCTTTCCCATTGGGGTAGGCAGAGACCACTTCTTTCCACCTGCTACGATCGTTCAATGTAGCAAAGTAGCTATTCGCAGCCCAGATTTCGCCCCCGCGGGCAACGAGACGTGTCAATAATAATATTGTGAATTCTAAATAACATAACTTATATATTAATGGAAGACCGTGAAATTTAACATTCTAAACTTTTTTGTAACAAAAATGTCAACGCCAATATGACTATTCTGTAAACGACCGATTGCTTCGGTAGCAATGACCCTGTTTTTTGTACCAGTTGGTCTCAGGTTCGAATCCTGGTAGGGACAAACTGTATGTGATGAGCACGAATGTCTGTACCCGAGTCCCATGACTCATCCATGGAACATCCATATCGCTCATCCAATAGAATAAAGACGTAATTGCAAAAAAGTTAAAATTTTATTTTTTGTTGAATTTGGATGATTTGTTGTTTAATATGGTTTTTTTCGAGAATGCTCTTTATTATTAATAATAATCTACAAATAAATTATGAAAATCGTTATGATTTACAAAATGGGTATAATCCAATTTTAAACTGAAACGCTTTTTCTGATAAATTGCAAAAATGTTATTACGTCATTGTTCTATTGAATGAGCGATGTGTTATCAAAATATATATTTACATTCTTTTATATAAGTAAGTATATCGTTGTATCCAAGACACAGTGGCTCCTAATTTGGGGCCACATCAGTATGTGTGAGAAAAACACTGCCCACAAATCACTCGGTCAGTGCCGAGAATTGTCTATAAATGTACCACTGGTATTACCCGACACAGCAGTAAGCACCCACAGCGTAATATTAGCGTTGTGCTACTAAAGTGATGTAATCATAAATACGATAATTAATAAAATAAATAGTAAAGTTTCCTCTAATAATTCTGTTAGTGGCAATTCGTCAATTTTTGACACTGAGCAATTAATTATTCATCATCATATCAGCCTACCGACGTCCACTGCTGGTCATAGGCCTCCTCTAATGATCGCCACACCGAGCGGCTATGAGCCGCTTGCATCCACCGATTGCCCGCGACCTTCACCAGGTCATCGGCCCACCTAGTCGGGCGTTTACCCGCATTACACTTCCCGGTTCGGGGTCGCCACTATACCACCAATGTACCCTACATCACCAATCTACCCTACACTACCAATCTACCCTGCACCACCAATCTACCCTA
>WUAW01005942.1:35233-50522 GCA_017165845.1 Thaumetopoea pityocampa | reverse complement strand
ATCGAAAATGAGTTGTACACAGAATCGGAATCTGCAGGAAGTTCTTTATCTTTTTGTCTTAGTATTAAAACTTTAATTCGCTTGTATCTTCTAGAGCGGAGGTCCTGAAACTTTTTTTGTCTTATAGACCACTTGTAATATTTTTCACTTTTGGATAGACTCCAAAGCGTAGTTAATATAACATTGTTGTAAGTTTATTAACTTCAAATGTGTTTATGACAGTTGGTGTGGACGCCTTGCAGGTCATCATCGACCCCTGGGGGTCGATTTGACTACTTTGGGTATCAGTGGTCTGGAGACGTATGTAATTAAAAGACCACAACTTATTTCTGTGACTTTGATTGTCCATGCCTGGTAAGGTGTAATTTAGGCTTTAGCAAAAATAATATACATATTTCTTACAAATTATAAATCAGAATAAGGTAAACACTACTAAAATGCTTAAAACTTCGAACAGCATTTTACTCGATGTCAGTTTAGGTAGTTTTTTATCGTAAGACGGTGGTGGTGTGGTATCGATGCGGTTGACAACGTATTTTTTTTAATTGACAGTAAATTCATTGCACGAAAATAATTTCAGTATTGAAACGTTATGTAATACACATTTTCATATTTTTACGATCAGTTCGTGTGCCACGACAACTGTTTTTATGATAAAATTATTTCAATAAAAAATATGATTTTATGTACCTACTCGCCACTTGATCACCCTTGTGGAATAAATTAAACCTTTTGTCTGTAGGCTTATCATCATCATCACCAGTTCATATTTGCCCCCACTGCAGAGGCACGAACCTCTCCTAATCGGTAGGGGGATTAGGCCGTATTCTAACACGCTGGCCTAGTGCGGGTTAGTAGACTTCACACCCCCATACGGACAAGTAAATTTCCTCACGAAGTTTTCCTTCTCCGTTGAGTACATTGGTGTCTATAGTGTAGACCGTAGATGAATTAGAAATAACGCAGTGGTACGGAACCGCGATCGAACCCACGACCTTTCGATCGTAAGTCGTGTTTATAACCACTAGATCACCAATGTACTTTTGTGGACTGATATAGTGATATATTATGACACTCAGGAAACATACATTTCATTTATTCCAACTATTCCAAAACTGATCGGCTCCGTATTCCGGAAAGCGCTTAATGCAATTGATATCTGAACACCAATAGTTACAGGAATGTAGGGCTGTACGTATGGCTTCAGTTGGCAATTGATCATCTTAATCCTCTCTGTGTCTACATCTCCTGGAATAACACAGACCCTGACTTGGGTCGGGGAGTAGCTACGGTGAATAGTCGATGTAATGCTAGTGTACAGACGTCCATTACTGGACATAGGCTTCTTCCAATGATCAACACACCGAGCGGCTTTGAGTCGCCTGCATCTACCGATTGCCTGTGATCTTCACCAGACCATCGGTCTGACTAGTCGGAGGTCAACCCGCACTACGTTTTCCGGTTCGGAATCACCATTCTAGCATTTTAGGACCCCAACATCCATCGATTCTGCGAGCTATGTGCTCCGCCCATTGCGACTTCAGCTTTGCAATCCTTTGAGATACATCGGCGACTTTAGTTCTCTTGTGGATTATCTCATTGCGGATCATACCTCGCAGGGAAATTCCGAGCATAGCTTGTTTGTTCCATTGCTCGTTGGGTGACCTTGAGCTTATTTATGAGGTCCATAGTCAGTCATAGATGAACAAATCATTGAACAGCAATGACATTAAAGCAATATCGGACGATAATAAAGCATTGTTGAAATTCTCTGTTTGGAAAGATTTAGTTGAAATCCGGTAAACCTCCGTAATTTATACATACGCATTTTACATAAAGAGAAGCGTAATTAAATTGAATAATTTCAACGTTACAGAATTCAATGCTGAATAATGAATTTGTTGTGCAGATAGTTAAGAATTTAGTTGTTTACTCGGATTATTTGTACAAATATTTATGTAGATATCGAACGTTGCAATAATTAATTAATACTTGTTATATATTTGTATTTTTTTTTAATTCGTAGCGTTTTGTTCTTCAATTTTTTATGGCTGCGAATTCGCGCCATTTCTGCCAGTGTCGAGTGCCATTTTTGAAGTCATATAATATTTTTTCAAGTGTAACAATAATGTACCGGTGTGTCATAATTTATTGCTTCTTTGGAGTTTTGATGTCAATCCGACGAATACCACTCTGACCAGACAAATTCCAGCAGACCTTTTGCCTTGAAAAAACGCGGTCACTTTTCATCGATGGTCACACTTATTCCAGTGTTTCAATATCGTTCATAATTATTGACTATTGATAAATAAAATAACACCAAATTTATATATCAAACATCACAATAAATTGATAAAAATCACTAAAACAAATTTGTAGGTCGGGTTGCCGCCAAAACTCCTAGCATTTCGTTTTTTTTTATTATAAAGTACGTATTTGCCAACTTTCAATGTTTAAGTCCAGTAATGTCGGGACTGGAATGTGGTCGGGGTAGTGCGGATTCGAAGGCCGACTGGTACCGCGCCTACGAACTAGATATATTACACTTATTGAAAAGTTTTAACCACAGTTTATTATTTTGTCACACATTATTATCATCGTGTATGAAATATGTTCTTGTCTTTGGTTCTAAGGTCTAATGGCTGAATTCTGATCCAGAACGTACAACACTTGCACTCCTTCATTTCCACTGCCATTTTTTTTAAAGAGGGAGCAAACAGACGAGCTGGTTATCTGGTGGTAAGTGATCACAGCTGCTCGTAGACACCCCCAACATCAGAAGGATCGCAAGTGCGTTGCTGGCCTTTAAGAAAACTGTAAGCTCGTTTCTTGAAGATCCACAAGTCGTATCCGCTTGGAAAAACCGTCCCTGGGAGTTCATTCCACAGGATGGTGGTATTCGTCTCCGTATTTCGGAGGATAACTAAAACCGTGAACACCAGTTGGTATCTTAATAGATTTAGTGGAACCGAGGGTTATGACGTCAAATAGTTTTGTTATCTGAACCTGTATAGTAGCCTCATCCCCTACGATAACAGCTGATCTAACTTAGGTGGGGATAATATTTTGACAAGCCTTATTATGCGACTGTGGACTTAGTGCATTCTTCACCAGTCCATCTTTGAGTAATGCAGCAATAAATTGCTGATTATGAAGCAAGATTAAGATATACTAATAATACTTATTACTGAAAAAAAATATTGTTACTAAAACTCATACATACATTTGTCGTTATTTGTTACGAGTTCTATACAAGTTCTCATATGACCCTTTACCGTTAGAAGTGTATATAGGCCTATGTCAATATTTAAACAAATTATTTACATTTAGAAAGGTAAAACATGTAAATTTTTTAATTTTTTTTCTTCTTCAATGAATTGGCCTAGCTATGAAGAAACGAAGAAAATGAAACGATACCAATTTCATTTAATATAATCTCCACTAATACTGATACACTTCTCACATTTGTGAACCAACATTTCTAGGCCTTTATAAAAGTAAGCACAATCCTTGTGTTCAAAATGACTGAAGGCGGCCGCCTGCAACTCTTCATCGCTTGAAAATTTTCTTCCCCTTAAGTCCCGCTTTAAATTTGGAAATAAATAATAATCGAACGGAGCCATATCAGGACTATAAAGCGAATGTTCCAGTTCCGTGAACCCGCATTGACGAACTGCATCCTTCGAAACACCGGCAGTGTGAACTGGGGCGTTGTCGTGAAGCAACAAGACGCCTTTAGACAGCTTGCCTCTGCGCTTCTCCTTTATTATGATTCGCAATTTATATATTAATGAAGCATAATATTGGTCGTTCAAGCAGAGGCCAAGACATCCGCGTAGTCTCGTTAAAATCTAGGTATATTCTAGATCTAGAATAAAAATTGAGACACTGTTTAGAATGATTTACAGAGCGTGTCTTTCCAATGCAAACTGTAAAGAAATCCGGAATTGACGCAAAAAATAAATTTAATGTGGTACGAAGTAAATTATTTGCGATAGGTAAAATTGTTGTAAAAGAAAAACCTAGTACGAAATCAATGATTGAAAGTAAAATGCTTTTAGAAGTTTGCGGGTCACGCTTTCAGCGTTCATAGTGTTTTTTGGAAATACATCATTGTTACTTTAGAAACATGGTCTCTACGGAATTCGTTGGTCGCGCCTTAGACACAGGTGAATTTTTCAAATTTTTTTGTCGTGTATATTTAAATCCGAAATACGTGTTCCCAATTTTTTGTCTCATTTGTCTTGTTTTTTGACTTCTGATAGACTCGCTGTATAGGTAATAATGAATTTTTGTAAATTTATCAACTACAAATGTGTTTCTGACAGTTGATGTAGTGCTATTCATACATACATACACACACTCACGCCATTTTCCCTGGCTCTCCGGCGGGGAATCGAACCCCGGTCACCCGCGTTAAAGGCGGTACTCACTTTGAAAGATCTAAATTTCAAACTGTAGTGAAGTCACTGGCGACCCCTGGGGGTCGTTATATACTACTTTGGCTATCAGTGGTATTCCATTGGGCACAATGAAAAGTTCTCAAATAAGTCTCGGAGGCAATTCTGCTAAAAAACTAAAATACATACTTAGTATACTTAGATTTTTCAATTGGTCATCAGTTCAAAACATTGATTAGTTAAAATTTAATAAACGTTAGAATAATAAGTTAGTGTGTATTTACTAAACATCATCGTCATCATCACAACTCATCTACTGGTTCACTGCAGGACACAGGTCTCCTCCAAGTGTGAGGGGGGATTTTCTGAACATCGGGACATTCCTTTAGTTTGGCACTTAACATCACTTACTCGAGTTCAATTCTTATAACAAATTCTATGAGATGGTAATACATGATGTTGATTTTTCTGGAAATCAACTGATTTGATCCCAGGATATATATTTTAAAAAAATTTCAGTATTCAGTTTTAGTTTTTAGAGGGATCGACTATTGTATATACTCGTAATTCTAGCTTTTATCCCCGACTACGCTAGATATTAATAGAATTGATGTCCTTACATGTCAGAGACCTTTGAAAATACAATTTTCTCTTACCATTCGGAACAGTCTTTTTTTCGGGATAAAAGATACCTTATCTCCTTTGAACCCCTGACGATGTGTGTACAAAATTTCAAGATGATCGGTTGAGTAGTTAAGGCGTGAAAGCGTAACAAACAAACAAACAAACATTCGCATTTATAATGTTAATTAACTTTAGGATGACACATATATGTACATACTCTCGGATATGATCATACATACCCTGTTGAAAAAGTCATTGTGTATAAGTAGAGGGATGGGCGAGCAAGGCAATCGACGCAGTCATGTTGCGTTTTGTTGATCGCCATTCGTCCGTCTCGCCGCTCTCATACTTAAAAAGTGGCCAAGTAGTTACGCATACTAAAATAGGCACTAAAATCAAGTTTGAACGCATTCCATGTTCAACTTTTTATATTCGGTCGCCCGCCTCCATGCCTTTTTAACGCAAGCGGAGTAGAAGTGACTGAAAACACGAAACAGCGGTGCGTTATTAAAATCAGTCGCTCGGTAAACCTCAAATAGTAATGTTGTATAAAAAACCGTTACACATTTTTCCAGAAATAAAACGCGAGGTATTTTCCCCTCGGTGACGAGAGCTTAAATGTGTATAGGAAATGTATGTAAGAACGAAAGATATTACGTATGTATGTAGCATATATTGTAATATCTTTTGTTCTTTTTTTAAACTTCAATTCGTACTTTGAAGCTTGCATAAGATCCATAAAAGTAGTTATAATTTATTTAGTTTTTTTTTATAAGAATACATACATACATACACTCACGCCGGTATCCCATAAGGGTAGGTAGAGACCACAGTTTGCCACACACTACGACCCTGAGACACCTCTCTCGCCTCATCCACATCCATACATCTCTTAATACACTTTCATCGATTAAGGGTGCTAAGAACTTGGCCTTTTAGAAACAAGTTGTTGATATGGTTCAAGTAAGTTTTTCCTGGGCGCCCTCTANNCACATTTGCCCGGTATATTCGTTTCGTCAATCGAATCTCACTCATTCTTTCTAAATGACCACACCATTGGAACATTCCTTTCTCGATCTTTATCACCACATTATACTTCAACTTATATCGATCCCTTATCATGCTATTTTTACAAGAAATTGGCATTAATATAATACATCGTTTCAAATTATATTACCATATGTACGAATTGAGAGATATAAATGAATGAATGAAAGAATAAATACACATTACATTAATAATAAATGAGCAGTTTCTATTTGATGTATGGTCTACAATGGTGCCGATTCTGTTGTATAGAACTTAACTAAATTTGGTCCCTCCTTATCTTTTTCCAATGTCAAACGCCAAAACGAGATAGCTACAATGTTGGTGCTGTCAGTTTCGTTTAGTCACGTCAAAATTAAAAGATTTAGACGCAATTTCGGAACACACGGACTAAAGATACGCAAAAACGCAACATGTTTTTGGAACCGTTTGACAGAAACATAGGTCGGTACTCGCTATCAATGTTTTCTATCTTGTTTTGGCGTTTGACATTAGAAAAAGTTAGAGAGGGATCAAATTTAGTTAATTCTGTACAACAGATTCGGCACCAGTGTAGACACCAATATATTCAACGAAGAAGGAGAACTTGGTGATTAAACCTGCATTGGTGTCAACCAAGACATCAAGTCTACCAACCCGCACTAAACCAGCGTGGTAGACTATGCCCTGATCCCTTCAGATTAGGGGAGGTCCGTGCCCCATTAGTGGGGATGAATATGCAAGGAATATCTCACAGATACACTAGATGCAAATTTGCGCCAAAGGGCACTGGCATCTGTAAATGGTAAACAGCTATTGTCCTTCTATAATCATTTAACGCAACTACATATATCGCTCACGGTGAAAGTTGCTCTGCAAAGGTCTCTTACCTGTCACACCGGTGCAAGTGATCTTAACGTTATTTATAGACCGTTACAGATAATAAAAAATATTTTTGATAACATTTACGAGCTTGTCTATGGACGTGTCTTTGAGCCGCGTATATGTTGTTATTGAGGTTAAATTTTCTTTAAATTTGCAGTGAAATGTCGGTTTATCACATTTTATTTCTTCTTAGGAGTAACCAGGTGAAAGTTCCCGCAGACCTATCGCCTTAATAACGAAGTCAGTTTTTTAGTCACAGATTTCTTCATTAATACCACATTTATACATACACATATATTAAACATCAAAACAAAGTAATATAAAACCCTAAAATATCAATATAGTATAAAATAACACTAACATATCGGCACTATCTTAGACTGGTAGAAAATGCCTAAAGTAATATCTCCGCCTTTACATATTACACTCGGGATAACACTAAAACTCCCCATTATCACTCCATTTTAAATTTCTGTATCGTCTTTATGTGTCCGTCTATTTCTCCGTTCACTGAAATTTAGATGACAATCTGTACCAGTTGACCAGCAAGCAGCTCTCAACCGTTTTTACTTAGCGACGCACTAACATACTCTTTACAAATCCGCGACACCCTACATACTTACATGCAAAATATTTGACAATTGAAGCTAGGTACAGGTATATCTCTCAAATTATAGATCTTTAATTTATTAAATATATTATCATTTTTATCATAATATTTAAGTATTCTTATATAAACGCAATCGCATTTATATGAGATACAATTTTCCCGGGTCACTTTAGATAAAAATATTGTATTTGTAAATCTCGCGACACACTTGACAGGTGCTTGCGACACACCAGGGTGTCGCGACACGGTGGTTGAGAACCGCGGATATAGACAATAATAGACATCTAAATTTAAACAGTCTTATTTTATAATGATACATAAAACGCTAGTTAATCAAATAGATTTACCAATGTGTTCGAGGAAATATAGTTATGATATTATATCTAACAAGGTGTGGAATGGATCGATTTGATAAAAACCAATTTATATCAAAGAAATATGATTTTTAAAATATTTTATAGATAAAGTATCGTCATGAAAAGTTCTCATTCGTCCTTAACGAAAAATTATTATGTAATAGTAAAAAAATGGAATAGAAGATTTTATAGTTTACTTTTCGAATTCTAAATTTAAAAACTGTTAATAGCACGCGTCAATATGCATTTGGAACTTTTAAATTTACACCCGCAGCTAATTGCAACTTGTAAAAAAAGAATTTAAACAAAATCGCATGTATGCATAGATGGTTGGTTCTAGAAGGTGATTAGTTAAGCGCATACGTACGTTAGACGAAGGTTACTTTTCGTCATCATCAGCCCGTGCAAGTCCAGTGCTGGACATAGGCCTCCTCCTTTAGAAGAAGGGATTTGCCATAATCCGCACACTGGACAGGCGTCTTGGAGTTCGCAGTAGATTTTGAATAAATAACTTTAGCTGGTTCTCAGAGCACCAACGGGAAGATATGGAGTGACGCTATTATTACACAGCGTCACACAATATTAAACCGTGACAACATTAACAAGACTGCATTAATTGGACTGTGATAGGAATCTTTGAACAGTTTAAACATTCTTGACATAATTAATCACTATAAAAAATAAATTATTCTTATTATTGTATATTTATTACCTTTTTTCTTTTTGTTCCCAGGTAAGTGGCATTGAGTCACCGAACGACGCTGACAACGTAAGAATTTACTCTTTAAAATTCCTTGCGTGTTTAGGAAGGCAATTCGTCGCGATGAGTAATCTCGGATTCCTAACGTGTCGTCGCCATAAATAGATATAAGGTGAAACTGTGATAAGCTATGCTCTTGATTTAGTAGTAGTAATATTTAAAGTACAGAAATGAATTGAACAAATATTTTTATTTTCTTTCTTTCTTAATTGTAAACCAAGATACAGTGTGACCTATCTATATATTATCTATACTATTATAAAGTTGTTAAATGTCAAATTTTCAAAAAACAAACTACTCAGATCGACTAATTAAAGGTTTCTTAAACCAAATCCGTCCATGTTTGTTTGTTTTTTGTTCGGGCTTAACGCAAAAAGCAGTGGGTAGATTTTGATTAAACCATTGCAGTCTTAATGGTACTATTCCGACTTAAATACTGCGGCATGTTTCATCAAAATCGGTCCAGTAGAATTAAAACTATATCAGCTTGATCCCTGTTTTAGTAGTCGCCGTTAAGGTACAAGAGGTCAAGTAAAAGTGGTCCTAAGGCTTTTTATATAAATCTATGATTGTGTCGGGATTTCCCATGTAGCAGAAAACCGACATTCACGCAGGCGAAGCCGCGGGCTAAAACTAGTATGATATAATAAAATTACGTTTCAGCACGCTCTGATCGATTAATTTTTAAAGTGGTGTACCATGATTTCACTAAAGTTAGAAATTTAAATCTGTCAAACTGGGTACCACTGTACTAGCCGTCAAAAACACATTTGAACGTCACGCATTCGCGAACATTCAATTTTAGCCAAGTAAAGGCCCAAAACACAAAACATGATAAGTGGAACTTGGACAAAAAAGGTTGAGGATCTTTGCTCCGATCTATTTAAACATTACAATGTATTAGAATATCACTGGCGTCATCCGATTAACAACTGATCAGGCTATATATTTTGTTCATAAAAAATGAATGATATGTTTTTCTCCTTATATTTTTTTCTTTTATAAAATATGTTTGAAATCGGTCCAGTAGTTTTTGAGTTTATTCGTTACATACATACAACGTTTCCTCTTTATAACAATAGTGTAGATTCCATTTTGCGAATAACTATTGCACAGCCATTTATCAAAATAGTGATCTTATAAATCATATGTCGATGACCCTTAACATAACGTAATATGACTATTTGACTGAGTAAACAAGTCAGGTTATATGATATTAATATATATTTTTATTAATATATATAAAAATGTATGACTTATCATACTTATTGTTATAATAAATCATCATCACAGTATTAATTTTAATTTTTTACATATTATTAAAATTAATAGGCTATTTGCGAAGCTATTATGATTAATATTGTTTGGATCCTTAACCAGTTAAATATGTCAGTTACCTTGAGCATATAATGTGGCTGAAAATTTCAATTTATATCATTTAAATGAATACTTAAAAAAAATCATAGATTTAGTAAACGCGCAATAAAAAAATTAGTCGATTGCGTAACAAGATCTGGGAAGCTATTTTGACCGACATTTTACATCACAATTAAGTTACGAAACTATTCCTTAAAAACAATTTGCTATATAAACAAAAAGTGACCTCGGACTCGTATTCCATATAAAACAGTGATCAGGTATTCGAGGCTGCGCGTGTGCAATCCGAATCGTTTACATTCAGACGGAACGTATAAAACTTTCTTCCCAGACGTAAGCTCGTCCGTAAATCACTGCTGACGTTAGTTAGAGAATGACTGACAGACGGGCGTTTGTTTCAGATCGTCTGTCTGTTCGTGAAGTCATAATGAAAGTTTTCTTTAAAAAGATGGTTCAATTTTATTAAGACTTCTTTGATTTGTTTTCCTGAGCAGTGTATACTTTGTGAGCAGTATACTATATGTGGTCCATACTTCTGACACCAGCGATTTATGTATTCATAATAACTGTTTGGTTTCACAAATTTACATTTTTTTTGTAGTATGTCTTATACTTGTAAATATTACATTATTATTGGTGATCTAATGGTGTCAGACATGACTTGTGATCGAAAGATCATGGGTTATTTCTAATTCATGTAAGGTGTACAGTATAGACACTAATGTACTCAACGGAGAAGGAACACTTCGTGAGGAAACTTGCCTGCCCGCATGGGTGTGAAAAGTTTATCAATCCGTTTTAGCCTAGTATAGTAGACTACGGCTTAATTCCCCTCCTGTTTGGGGCAGATCTGTGTTCCTGTACTACGAACGAATACCGACTGGGGATGATGATTATTTAAGACTCCTTCGTTTTTTCTATGACGCCGGTATAATACGCTAAAATAATTGGCACTATCCATATCTACTATGATACCGATTGATTTTGATTGAAAATAATGAGCTCTCCGGGTCAATATTGTATTATATTCAATATATATATATAATAAAAAATTCTTGCCATAATAAAAAATAACTAAACACGTATTACAGATTATTATAGTGCTGATTGGTTCGCACTTTTTCAAAAGATGACCCTACACGAAATGTTTACTAGTTTAGTAAACATTTCGTGTAACATCAGTATTATCAATTAGAAATTTTATCAGTTGTTTAATTAATATTTTTTGTACTGTCTACATGATTTATTTGAGACAATATAGGAGTCATTTCCATTCTAATTTGTTATTGGATTCATTTGAGTAAATCTCATATAAGACTAAGTTTGAATTTTCAGATAACATATTTATTCAACGCAATAAGGTTTAGTAGATATATGTACTTGGTAACAATATTATACTATAAAATAGTAACTACCTTCCTCTGTCGCTTTATTAAACGAAGGACGGCTATTATGTGCACATAAAAAGCTTTTTCCTGTAATGAAAACTTGAGTATTTTCATAAAATAGCAAATCTGAAATAGAATTGAAGAAAAATCACAGATTTACTTATAAAATCCGGCCCGTAAATCCGGTGCATTACGAACAGTAAGCTCGGCGATTTCAATAATACATTGTAATAGCTTTTGACCGCGGCTCCGCCCGCCTGACTGTCGGTTTTCCGCAACATGGGAAATCCCGACACATAAGGTATGTTGTATCAATTAGGATTCCTATAATTGCTGGTTCGAAATTATAATATAAATAGCTTTTGCCCGCGGCTAAGCTCGCGTGGATGTGGTTTTCCGCTACATGAGAAATCCCGACACAATCATAGATTTATAGAAAAAACCTAACCATTTTACTTGACCTTGATAAAAATCCTATGAACCACTTTTACTTGACTTCTCGTACCTAAGCGGCGGCTACTAAAACAGGGATCATGCTGTATCTTCAATTCTACTGGAACGATTTTGATGAAACATGTCGCATTAATTAAGTCGGAATAGTACCTTTAAGACTGTAAGAGTTTAATCAAAATTTACCCGCTCGTTTTTGCGCGAACCACTATATTACCGAAGAATTGGGGTAGGCAGAGATTACTTCTTTCTACTTGCTACGAGCAAAATAACTATCCGTAGCCCACTTTTCGCCCCCGCAGGAAACCAGATATGTCGGGTGGCGAACCACGACGCCGCCATTTTATAAAGTTAAAAAGTGTTAAAGTTCCTTATTGCGTTCCCACGAAAAGGAAGATAAGGAAAGAGGGTGAGGTAAGAAAGGGGTATTGATCAAGGAAAGAACTATAGAATATAGAATACTATTACTTCGAAAGGAGTAGGAAGAGACAGTAGTAGTTCGGGGGGCCGGGGTCGCTTACCCGTATACTTAAGTCTATAATATTATTATTATAATCTGTCTATCTATGTACTATTATAAAATTGTTAAATGTCAAATTTTCAAAAATCAAAGATATTTTAAAACAAACTACTCAGATCGACTAATTAAGGATTTCTGAAGCCAAATCCGTGGACGATTGTTTGTTTGTTCGGGCTTCATTCAATAACCAACAATTTTGATTAAGCTGTTACAGTCTTAAAGGTACTATTCCGACTTAATTAATGCGGTATATTTCATCAAAATCGGTTTAGTAGAATTGAAGATACAGCTTGATCCTCGTTTTAGTAGTCGCCGCTTAGGTACGAGAGGTCAAGTAAAATGGTTAGGTTTTTTCTATAAATCTATGATTGTGTCGGGTTTTCTCATGTTGCGGAAAACCACACCCACGCGGGTTTAGCCGCGGGTAAAAGCTATTTATATTATAATTTCGAACCAACAATTATAGGAATCCTAATTGATACAACATACCTTATAGATTGTTCGTGGGTTTTTTTGTATCAGTAAAATGTTATATGTGGTTAATTTTATGAAAATTCATATTATATTTTCATGGATCATAAATTACGATATAATTAAAATTCGTTTTTAAATCTTCTATAATCAGAATGCTAATAATTTATTGTTCTAAGTGCGTCATATTTTATCTTTAATTAAAAACAATTAAAAAATACGCGCCGACTGTAACAATTTTTTTTTATTTTTTTTATTTTACTGAGATAAACAAACAGCGGTACAATTCAATGATATTAATTAATATTTATTAATTAATATCATTGAATTGTATTTACAAACATATAAATTTAAATGTCCACCAACATTGTTTACCGCAAATTATTTTGGTGTAGAGGGATTATGCTGATTAGATGTGACAGTTTAAATAGATTTGTAATAGTATTTTGTTATTTGTGATTTAAACAGCTGTTTTTTAAATGTGCTAGGTCGCGTTGCTGCAATGTCTATGGAATTAAAGTTGTCTATAGATTTAAATTATATTCAAAGATCAGTTAAACCATTGTTCGAATTAAATCGGTGTGGTTGTGTTTGTATAATATAGTACCTTAACACTCGTCGCCGATTACGCGCCGGTACGTGATGTAGCGCTAACGTTACAAAGCGAATCACAAACTTGCGTGTGGTGTGTAGAATTGTCTCAGTAGCCTGTCACGCGTTTGCGCGGGAAATTTTGTTATCTATACATATATAATTGCTTGTCCTGACTGACTGATTCATCAACGCTGGGTCTAAACCGCTGGGGCTACAATCTTGAAATGTTGGCAGTTGATACCTTTATGCTGTAAGCATCCACTAAAAAAGGATTTTTTGAAATTTCACCCCTAAGGGGGTAAAATAAGGGATGAACGGTTGTATGGAAATCCGTCATTTTCAAAGTTAAAAGAACAAAATTTAACATACCCGCTTCTGGTTAGAAATAAATATACACATGTATCAGCGTTTTTCAAAACTTCACCCCGAAGGGGGTGAATTAGGGGTTGTGAGTTTATATGAGAAGTTCGTCACTTTTGAAGCTAGAAGCACGTAATTTCATATACCTGCTCTGGTTAGAAATACATTTACACGCATATCGGCGTTTTTCAAAATTTTACCCTTAAGGGACTGAATTAGGGTTTGTAAATTATATGCAAAGTCCTTATCAGACTCAAGTATTTGAAGGAACGAAATTTCATATATCTTTTTCTGGTTAGAAATAAATGTATACGTATATCGGCAAAATTTCAACCCCAAGGGGGTGAATTAGCTTAGCAATTTTAACCCCAAAATGGAAAACCGCAAACATCGTTTACAAAGATATACTACACTAATTATAACAAAAATAAAAATTAAAAAACTAAACACGCGAGCTAAGCCGCAGGTAACAGTTAGTAAAAAATAAATGACTTTACGGGAAAACTCTAATCAGGAGAGGGATTAGGTTACAACGCTGGCTTCTTGCGAGTTGGTAGACTTCACACATCCATGCGGTATATACAATCCAAGTTTTTACCCGCGGTTCCGCCTGCATAAATGTCGGCTTTCCTCTACATGGGAAATCGCGTAACAGTCATAGATTTATAAGAAAAACTTAAAAACCACTTTTAATTGATCTCTGGTACATTAACAACGGCTACTAAAATAGGGATCAAGCTGTATCTTCAACTCTACCGGACCGATTATGATGAAACATGCGGTATTATTAAAGTTGGAATACTACCTTTAAGACAGTAATAGTTTGATCAAAATCTACTCACTGGTTTTGGGTGAAGCTCGAACAAATAAATAAACAGATAAACAAACAAACATCGTTGCAGTTGGTTTCAGAAGCCCTTCATTGGTCGATCTGAGTAGTTTTTTTTTAATATATTTGATTTACAAAATTCGACATTTAACAATTGTATTATAGTATAGATTTCATCCAAAGCATCGGTCGTCATATTTATTTATACGTATATACTCGTACATACATACACATATTAATATTGCTCGTTTAAAGTGATAAGATTGCTTATAGATTTTTAATGTCTACGCGTTCTCGAAACGTGATGTTACAGAAATTAATTTTCCTACTTTCCGTTGTTTTCATGGAATTCTGTATATTCGGCATATAAAGACATGTTGGCACGCGGCTTTCTCACGGCCCTTTAACGCCGGGCCACTCACGTACTCGTTGTCGCTACGAATGTGAAATTATGCCAATACACCTTATTACCATACAAAACGTTCACTTGCCATGCACATTATCACGCCATAAACCACCTTATTGCTGCCAGATAAGGTTTATGAACAATAAATTACAGGCAAACTGGAGTGGCATTCTGACACGAATACTTATAACTAAGCGGATTAGGTTGCCTCATTTCCTCATAAAAATAAAACA
>WUAW01005942.1:1683-18093 GCA_017165845.1 Thaumetopoea pityocampa | reverse complement strand
CTCTGACTTCAGTTAATTCCTTACAAATAATCACACCGTACAGTTGCTTAATTGATGCGCGCAAGGACAAATTAACAATCACATTTTCATGTTTATAATATTAAAATGGATTGCAATAATTAACCGTATTTAACAAACGTCACTATTTTTTAGGTAATTTATCTGTGGTGATTTTCACTAAATGTGTTTCGGTAGCAATTACGTGAACGCACTCTGGTACAGAGGCCACGTTACGGCACCAAGACAATGTCGCTCGTTACGCAGACCGACTCGAAAATATCCGATAACCATTGCCAGACAGCTGGAAAATTGGAAAGGGAGCACAAAAAATTGGTTATTTTTCAATGGAACGTATAATTGAAACCGAAAGTATTTTATAGCCTCGTTGTACATGCGGTTTATTGTTATCTATAGTCATCTCTAAATGACATGTTTGATCAACAATACAATTAGATATCAGGTCAGCACACTAATAGCGGTTTGAAAAATTACGTCACGCTCACCGCGTGTGCTCTTAATTCATTTTAGTCTGACAGAGACAAAGGTAGCGTGAACACGTGTAGCAACGCCACAGCGCTTGTTCAAACGCTTGATTGTAGTAACAATCGAAAGAGCGATGTATCAGGCGGAATATCATTCTTTCGTTATTACAAATTATTATTATTTTCCATCTCAATTAAATATATTATCAATTTATTGCATATTTATGACAGAAAATATAGGATACATTTGACTAAATAAACACTGTGAAAACCTATCTACTACAAAAACTATCTACTCGAACTGAAGTTGGAGTAGATAGTTTTCACCTCAATTTTCTGTGTGACATCTAATATTAGGTAGACCGAAGTATATTATGTCACTATATCGTGTACAATATGTTATTATATTGAACTCACTGTTTGTGTTTATGATACTTTTGATACGTTTGATGATACGTTCCTAATACTTAGGATGCATGGTCGTACCAAAGAGTATCACTGCTTCGTTATATTCGTGTTGTATATTAACATAGTTCCTGTTGTTATAACTATTGCGTCATAGTCTAGACGCATTTCATTCGCTCCTGACGTCATCAACCCCCACGCTCCGACCTATTCGTGTTATTTTATTAAATACCCCTGTATACGTAATTTTCAAAAGCTCGCTTGGTTTAGTTTAATCTGAACTAAATTAGTTGTTAATTTATATGCATTATTATTGGTACTTACTAATACTATCAATATGGATGATAGTAGCCTACTTTCACGACCTTACTGTGAATTCCGGCTTCACCCAACATGGCTACAATATGCTGATGAAAATTAAAGTTCCGACGACATAGTAGCATTTCACATACAATCGTATTACCAAAATATTTTTTAACTAAAATATTTTATTATTTTTGAACTTTTTCCACATCGGGCCACGACTGTCAGGGTAATTTTTTAATATTCCTTTTCTAATTTAAAACTACGAACTAATTAACGATTCTTTTGAAAAATGACTGTAGGAATTCACCATTGCCCAATTCCGAAACATAAAAAAAATATGTTAAATAAAACTTATTTTGGTATTAAGATTACTCTGGAATGTGACAGTGTATTTTGAAGGTATCCTTTAAAATTCATTGTCACTAAACCGTTATTATTGCCTTTTGAGTCAATTTTGACGAATCTGAGAGTTAACTCAGATATTTCATTAATGCTTTTTGTCGCGTCCCTGAGTGCAATTGTAAGACATCTATAAATTTTCCTGTGAATTAAATCAACACCCAAAGCACACAGCTCGCAATTATATCCAAATCAAACTTATTAGCAGGCGTCGTCGCTAAAGAGATTTAACGAGATAACTTAAGTAATTTTGCAGTATCAAAGCAACTTGATTACATGACAATATTATCTGTTTGAAATTACAATAACTACATTTTTAACTGACTTGATTTTTAATAAATATTACTACATCATCATTAACCGATCTAATTAATGTTCCACTGCAGGGCATAGGTCTCCTCTCAGTATGAAAGGGAGTCTCCTTCACCACGCTGGCAGATTTCATACGCCAGAATAAATACACTTACGTACCAGAATTACCAGAATAAATATACTAGAGTGGATGTCGGAACAAATTTGCAGGTTTCGGCTAGTATTACAATATATCGATCACACGCTCTTGTTAGACACTCAAAATCTAGTGTCGCCATTGAAATAATGTTTTTTGCACCTTGTTGCCTCATGAATCTTAATTTAATGGAACAATGTTATCAACAAGCGTTTTTCGTCGTAGTGATAAAATAACTAAGCTCGCTTCAGAGCCTCCACTATCAAACAAAACGTAAATGGATCATTCATTGTACGTCAGACATTGCCGGCTTGACAAATTTACTGTTAGTAACGGTTTATATAAAGAAAGTAATGTATAGATTACTTTAATTGTAATGATCTCATCTGATCACAGACAATATTGTGATTCAGTCTATACAGTTGTTAAAGCAATTATCTTCCATCTATTGTCTAGACTGTTCTCCACTATGTAGTTAGTATTGTTACTATGTATATGAACTATATACTATGTTTTAGGTATGAGTCAAATTAGGTAAAAAAACGTTGTTTGTCTAATTTACACTGTGGATATTTGATTCTATAGCGTTTCTGTTTTTCTAAAAATTCTTATTAGAATTGATGTTTAGGTGTATATACATACACCCATATATCAGTATCTGTACTAAAGTGACGACCTCACTGATTCCTTGTCCCTTATCGACTAACGCTTGGTTTCAAACAATATTTCAAAGTGATTTTTTTAAAGATTGCTTATTTAAATACGAAGAATTTAATTCAAAAAAATGTATCTAATTTTATATTTTTTATTTATACGCGGGAGACCGGGGTTATATTCCCCGCCGGAGAGCCAGGGAAAAAGGCGTGAGTGTGTGTATGTGTATGTATCTAATTTTAAAGGTAAATTAGATAAATGTGAATATATTTTAAAATTTCCACTGGAAGACGCTTTTCCACTTAAAGCTGTAACATGAATGATCAAATTACTCACCGCTAAACAAAGGTCGCGATTTTCTCCTATAAAATTATCCTGAGATTTTCAGTTTCTTTATTTATTTTTTTATGATATCAATACCCCGATGCAGTGAAAATGTTAAACTAACCCATAATTATGCCCAATGAAGTCAAATCATTTTATGAGAATTGAAGAATGTGAGAGTAGTTTCTTTTATAAACGAGATTGTTATGTCATTAATTTCATAACAAATTACAATTCTCACTATATTTTTCACACGATATAGAGCAATTTGACAGATTTGTATTGAAATGGAATATAAATAATGTGAGAGAATTCACAATTTTCTATGTTAAGTATTTTATCTATCCAAATAATTTGAGGCTGTTTCAAAATAAACTTTTGATTCGTCCTTGCTATTGTTTGGACACATATTAGAAAAAAATAAATTTGTCCATTTGCTTCAGTGGAAAACGGTTGATGTAGTGTTTGATTTTTGTTTTTGCTTCTTTTAGCAAACCTAGCACAGAAGAGAATTGGAGTACAAAAGATCCCATAGGGTCGCGATACATCAAATCATTTTAGCTTTAACCCATAGAGGGACGTTAAAATAAAAAGTCCACCAGTACATGTCTTCGGAATGGTGAGGATGTATACATGAGCTTAAGTCGTGGCCAGGAATGCGTAGCTGTGATTGAGTTGCCTTTAGGAAATCTAACACACAAGGGGGTTAGGGTATAAAAGATCCCATAGGGTCACGATACGAGTATTTCGAAGTATTTTAACCTTGACCTATAAAGGTACATTAAGACAAGATGCCCGTAAGTGGATGTCTTCGGGTTGTGAGGATGAATATAAGAATTAAGGTCGGTGTATAATAAAAAATGTATTTTTTCTTGAACTCTGTGAAATATTAATTGAACTGTCTATACATTAAACAGCCAAAAAGAGCGATGACATCATATAGCAACAAGTTATTCTCATATCTTGCCCTATAGGTAGTATAAACGTGTCTGCAGACGTCTTGCGCCAAGCTATTGAAACAATATGTTTAGATAAATGTCCAGGATAAATTAATGTCTTATTGAACACATCTTCATCGAGTTTTATACATTATAATTCTAAAACGACTATATTTCAACAAGCCCACTTGGTGGTAAGCCTATTGCTAATAATTTTAATAATTAATTGCTACCATAGAGCAGCGCGAAAGCACGCTGCTCTCTACACTTTCATGATATCACCTATTTCCCCTACTTGCATGTCCTCTCACTTTCAATACTCGATTCCCGATCACAATTAAAAACTTCGCTCTCAAACAATCTACTTTTTGCTCTCTTCTTGAATCTTCTGGTTTCATTCGCTCTTCATTCTTCATTTGAATTGATCGGTATTCCTTTGGAATGCGCTTCCTTCCGAAATCAAGATATCTGCCGTTCGCATCGTTTTTAAGGTGAATGTTCGTGATCTCCTTTTGCGTGAAATGCCACAATTGTCTCATTGATATTTGATTTCATCAAATGATGATGAATACATAATAATAATCCGCCGTGTAAACCTGTTAGGGAAAACGTTTTCTCGATGGCGTGTGAAGATTGTCAACCTGCATTAGGCCAGTTTGGTGAACTATAGACTATGGTCCTCCTTTCATTACTCAAAGAGGAATAATATACCTAATTTATTATACTGATTGCTTCAGTGACAATGACTCTGTCATTACCCAAATATTGACTGATAGAGAATACTTTCGACGTTAAATTCGTTTTAACACATTGTGTTTGAAGTTTTAAATAAGTAAAAGTTTTCAAACCTGGAATTAAGGTATACCGTGTTCTGTAATAATGCGATGATGATGTATGACATTGAAAGATCTGACGTACATACATTTTAATAAATCCTTCGGTGAGCTGTTGCATTTGTGATGACTAGTATCATAAATGCAGTAGAAATTGAAATTCTTTATTCTGAACATTAATTTCAAATGTCACATTTCACATATTCACCTCCAAACTATAGTAAAAAATAACGTGAGTTTGTTTTGTCAATTTGACCCTTTTACAGCTTATAAGTATATAACTGATCATTCAAAAAAATTATAGGAAAGTGTGAATCTATTGTCACCACCGTAAAGTTATTAGAATTTCAGCATATAAATTAAGTAAAGCATAACTCATAAAATTGATTTTGAAAATATAAAAAGTTAGTAGAAATTAGTTTTATTAATTTGCCATTCTGGGTACATATGTATTTCATAACTGATTGGTTCAGTGACAGTGACTCTGTTTTCTGAGCCAATTGGTCCCGGGTTCGAATCTTGATAACAACAAGGTCAGTGTAGGTATGTGGTAGAGACAAACTTTCCGTGATGAACACGAATGTTTTTACTTGAGTCATAGATGTTTATCTATACATGTATTAGCATTTATCTATATAAGTAAATACATAGTAGTCTAGGACCCATGATATAGGGGTATCCTAATTTGGGCTAGATCATTATGAGTGAAAAAAAAACATGTCACAATATAGATCGAGCTGAAACAGGATAACAATAAAGCCGAACAAAACCGGGTAAACGACACCTCTTAAATTAAAGAGAGCACACACATTCAATGTGGACACTCGATCGCGATAGTATTCGACATGAGAACGGTACACCAGCGAACCGGATGCGAATCCACTATCGGCCGGTGAAAGTCGCTGTTACAAAAAATGCTCCCATTCCTTGCGCCGGTCGATATTTCAGACATTCACTTGATATATAAAATAGTTCGTTTGTGCACATTAGGCCAGTGACCGTCTGAATCGCTTTTGAAATGTCTGGAAAATTCTTTGCTTTCCCTCCCTCGACTTAGCATTATCGCAAATTTTGCATCAGGGTATGCTGTTTGCAGAGGCTGCGGCTGTTAGGGCGAGTTAAAATGTTCGACTACAATCTGACATCATCCCTTCAAGCCTCTACAGTTCCCGCTAACGAGCATTGTTTTTGAGGTATCAACCAGGACCGATTGTTTTACATGCTTTCTGAAACACGGAGAAGCCATGGTAATGTTAGCATGCCAGTCGGAAATTGAACCCGAGAACTTTCGATTTTTTGAAAATTCTCCCAGGTATTTGCCATAATCTCTACGGTTCCCAGATTCCATGGGTCGTCGTAGATACCTTTTATATAACGGAAAAATGATGCTGGCTTTTACCCAGTTATATGAAAAAAGTAATTCGATTCGAAGTGTCTAAAAGAGCTTACAAACAAACAACTGATTTTTTATCTAAATTATTCGTCGCTGCATAGAAGAAACCAGATAATAAAGTAGTTAAACTTAGTGTTTCTAAGTTTTATCCCACACATAACTAAAAATAATTGTATTTACTTGTTGATACAGCATTGCTTGTTCTGTAAAAAAGCATATAAGTCGCTACCGGCCGAAACTTGCTTTCTTTATGCAAGCACTTAAGTTACTAACCATATAAAATATCTAGAATATGGATAACAGACTAGAAAAGTTATTATAACAACAAGTNGCCATGGGTCGTCGTAGATACCTTTTATATAACGGAAAAATGATGCTGGCTTTTACCCAGTTATATGAAAAAAGTAATTCGATTCGAAGTGTCTAAAAGAGCTTACAAACAAACAACTGATTTTTTATCTAAATTATTCGTCGCTGCATAGAAGAAACCAGATAATAAAGTAGTTAAACTTAGTGTTTCTAAGTTTTATCCCACACATAACTAAAAATAATTGTATTTACTTGTTGATACAGCATTGCTTGTTCTGTAAAAAAGCATATAAGTCGCTACCGGCCGAAACTTGCTTTCTTTATGCAAGCTCTTAAGTTACTAACCATATAAAATATCTAGAATATGGATAACAGACTAGAAAAGTTATTATAACAACAAGTAGTTGCCCTCTAGAAACTGGGGCGAGTGTTCACATGAGTGAAACGAAACGATGAAAATGATGTTTTATGACAACGTACCGAATTTTAGTACAATTTGATTACCATAAACTTTCTGTACATCCCGTTTTACGCGTTCCAACAATATCTTTTAGTGAAGAAGCTTCTAGTATCGTATTATTTTATACATAGTGAACTGATTGTTTCTGTATATTTAAGTTTTAATAGCACTGCAAATATGTTTTAACTTCCACTGTAGATAAGTAACCCTTAGACATTTTAGAGTATATTTTTCTGCAAATGTTTTAGTTCTCGAACAAATTAATGTCTTCTATATATATTTTTCAACAGCTTCAGGATTCAGTCCAGTTGTAAATTCGGTAAATTTAGTTCAGTTGTTCAGTAAATTCAGTTCAGTTGAGTTGTAAATTCAGTTTCACTTTTATTCAAAATTTTGTGGAGTCTTACAGAGATGACGTCGATGACGTATGCCTTGAACCAAAAGTCGGGATAATGTCAGGTCGAGAGAAAGAATAAACAAAAAAGTCAAATAAGTATAGTAACCTGCATGTTTCCTACATTCTCAAGCGAACAAAATTACAGCTAATTGGAAGTTGTGGAGCAATGTAATAAAAGAAATGCAGTTAGTACCGCCGCTAATTGATTAATGTGTTTAATTTGAAACTAGCATTTTGATATTGTATATTTGTTACTCTTACACGTATTTAAGATATTATTAGCTAGAAAGAGACACTGTTCGTCGAGAGCGTTCGTCGAAGCTCTCACGACCAAGATGAATGAGATGATAAATTGTTTTGATAAGTGAACTTTCGTATAACTGTAAATCTATTTTGCAGGTACCTCTCGTTAACACGTTGATAGTTGTTCCGAACATAAATTAGAAATAATTATTGGTTGAAAGTCACATATTAAAAGAAAATGATAATTTAGAATATAAAAGAAATAATTTATGTACGCCATTTAAATTCTTTAGCGTAAAAATATATTGGTCATACAGATAATTTGTGCAACTGACAGTTGACGGATATGGGTGTATAGATAAAACTGACAGCAATCAGCTGTTTGTTATTTCAATTTTTATATTCGCGGCTAACTTCACAATTAACTTCATTATATCAATTTTCGTTGCATGAGGTTTACCAGAGAGGTTAGAGGTTTTTCAAGAGGGGAGTGAGTAAATTTTTGAAGGTTCGGCAAAGCGTGTGTGATATTCCTGATGTTGTATGTCCTTAAGCTGCGGTAACCGCTTACCATCAGGCGGGCCGAAAGCTTGTTTGCCACCATCGGTGGTATAAAAAAAAATTTTCTTCTAATGCGCTTAAAGAAGTATAACTTCAAAAAGAAAGAAAATTTTAGCGTATCTATGTACGCTATACATGGATATTACAATGATATTCAGTTCAATAATAATAGTATATTATTCTTTAACTTAATAACACGGCAATATCAGATAAATGAAATTAATTACAAAACAATCTAGAACAGTCTGTGACCTGTAGTGAACCTATTGCATATTGATTAATATTCCTGTAGTCAATCTTACAAAATGTTCTCAAGATGTAGTGGCGGTATTCTGTTTATAACTGTACCCTGGCACAATGTTTTAGTAATTATCGAAGAGCCCTAAATCTGAAGATCCACACTATTTCAATTAGAGCGGATTGTGCATATAACAGTAATGACCAAAGAACGTTTAATGTCCACAAGTTGAGAGGCTAACGCATTTTTTCTGTAAAACAACAGATTTATGTAAAAATATTATGGTCACATAATACATTCAAACTTCCGTAATTATAAATACGCAAGGCGCAATTTTAAGCGTTATGTGTCATGATAGAATTCTTTAATTAAATAATTTATAATTAAATAGTTAAATATCTTTAATTAAATAGTTAAATAATTAGTGATATTTAGTTCAATATTTAGGCTTAGAAAAAAAATATTTCAAGTATATTACGCCAAAAGGCGACTATATCGAAAAATTACATTTAATAAAAGTTAGCGGCAACATACTCATTCTCTCTTTTTATCGAACGCCCCTCGTAGTACTCGCATCTGGGAAACGAGCATGAAAAAGAAGTGGAACGATTTGTCTGCTTTCAAAACAATTCGCTGGCTATATGTCTTGCTAACCTTTGATCATGACTCTTACAACAGTGCTGAAATATCTGAAAACTCAATCCATCAAAAATACATGGTAAAAGCGGTATCCTAGAATGGATAATTAAAAAATTTCAGACTGATTTGTGATTCAAAAACGTCTACGTTTTACTGAAAAGTTGTCATTAATTGTCCGAAAAAAAAATAAGGAAGATAGAGTTGCACAGAATATTGTCCTTCTAAATCATCAGAAAACGGAAGGATTCCTCCGATGGTTGGTTTCTGGTGATGAAAAGCAGATTGAGTACGAAAATGTAAAATGGTGTCGTACAGTCTGCAAAAAAGGGGAAGCCCCAGCATCGATTGCAAAAGAAAATGTACATCCGCGAAAGGTTTTACTATATGTGTGGTGGGTATTCTCTGGGAATTATTTATTGGCAACTGCTACCGCCTAACCAAACATTAATTGCTGCCATTTATTGACAATAGTTAGATCGGCTTCACCGATACCGAGAACCGATAGACATTAGGGTCCTAAAGTGGTCTTAAAGTGGTCTTAGTGGTCTTAGTGTGGAACACTCCCCCGACTGTGTGGGCTATGGCCTGATTGAGGTCGCGGGTGATCGGCAGATGCAGTCTGCTTTATATAGATATACCCGCTCGGTGTGGCGATCATCAGAGGAGGCCTTTGTCCAGTAGTGGACGTCCGTGAGCTGATATGATGATGACATCTACTCCTCTATTGCTCAGTATAGTGTCGTAAAGCGGTGTAACGCGTGTGCTCTTACGACTGGCGCATTGTTCAATACAACACTACGTATCTAGATCGATCGACAAAGGCTAACGTGCGTTGTGTCAGCCGTAACGTGTGCGATATTTTACAATAAATTGTGTTACGCAACCTGTCGACTTTAAGAATTGGTCCGTGGACCGGTTGCGCGCCCCGGTTGCATCACTATGCATGCAGTTTCGGCGTGCTCTTTGTAACAGCTCTATTAATACAAAATGTTGGTGAAATATTGTGAACTATATTGTTCAGTTTAGACGTAGAAATTGATATTAACTTTTATCATACACACCGTATAAACATTTTTGTTCTGAACATCCAATTCCAGCACTAAAGCGATCCTCGGGAGAGAGGAAAGCATGCGTAGTTCATATCGTAGTAAGCGCCTCGAAGTGCTGAAGGAAGAACGAGTTTAAAGTTCCTCGAGTTTTAGAATGAACGAAGCAGAAGCATCGAAAGTGAATCCCGTATGGATCCCGAGTTCCGTTACATACAGGTGACTACGAAGTCTTCAGTCAGTAAGTGTCAGACACGCCCCGCATGTAACTGCAAAGTATTTTGTTTTCAAGCGGTAGTAGTAGCATTCCAACGAAAAATAGATTGAAAAAGAGTTAATAAACGGGAACTATAAGAGAGTAGCAGAGGGTAAGAACTGAAAGTGACAAGTTTAATAGGTAGAGATAGTAGGAGATGATGGGGAAGTGTACAGTGTAGTTAGTGGATGCTGCTTACGGCGATGACAAATAGATTAGTTAGTTTATTACGTGTACAAAATTATAGCGAATAACGGGCGACGCCTCTCTCCACAAGTAATCTTGACGGTCACATTTGCGAGTAGAATGATGGTCACATCACATCGTACATTCATCTTCTATTACTGCTAATTAGCGGTCCGTGGCAGTAGATGTCTAGATATAGCTGTCTTTGGAGATTACCTTGTGCTGTCCTAAAAACGTTGGTTGGACGTCGTGAGATAAAAGCCAATAGACTCCTGAAGATATCCTGAAGACGTCGAAGCTAAAGTAGGAAATGTTGAATCTAAAGACAGACCTTGGAACTGAAAGCCAGGAGTACTATAATTGGCAGAGGAAGTTTAGTGGCTCGCCTCGTCTATTAAATGGGTGGTAAGTATCTAGTCTTCACTTTAAATCGTAGATTCACAATATGTGCTATACCGCCCCCTAGTAGACGATTCATAACGATTATTCAGTCTTCCAATAGGCTAGTAGAGAAAACAGAGACAATTTAGAATAGCGGGTCGCAAATCTGTGGTAGGAATTGAGGCGGTATGTACTTGTGGGCAGTTATAAACAAATGTTAGTTTATTGATTTTTATAAGGGCTCTACAGACACAAAATATCCCCGATCTAAACTTCGCTTATAAATTACTTTTGGGTGAATAAGCGCGATAATTAGTAGTCCACACATTTGGGTAACCTTCTCATAACTCTTTCAGTTTCTAATTAATTCTGAATAAAGTTTTCGATCAATGCGTATGACCTTTCAGATATCAATACAGAAGTCGTAAAGTTGCGCATACGCAATATGCACTTAAGTTCCATCATCAGCTTATCAAAGTCTTATCTAGCTAGACATTAGCCTCTTCCGTAAAAAGGAAATCTCTTGTTATCTCTCTTTGCAGTCTTGGAGATAGCAGTAGATGCTGATTGAATCGCGGGATAATGTTTCAGCCCATTATTCGGTTCCATTTTACACCAAATTCTTCTTTAAATTACACTATTACTACGTTACAGACAGACACGTAAATTTAAGTAAGTATAGCTGATCGATAATCTATGTTTTAACGTAATCACTATCTTAAAATTTAATTAGTTTCAAAAGATTGCGAGTATGTCGATAATTATTGTATTGTACAACATGAAAATTTAATTAACCGTTTGCGATACGTTGATATTGATAGGTCACAAATACAATTTATCGTTGTATTGTTTCCCCGTAATAAAATAATATTACTTACATACGATAATTGTTGTGCAACGCCTGAAGGTCCTCTGAACGAATTAATTGCTAGATGTTTACAAGACGGCTAGAGTTTATTATTAACACTAGCCAAAGTAATTCGCAAGTCCATTAGAACTACTGAAAGAAAAGTTTAGTTAGTTCTTCGCAACAGGATTAAATTCGTGTTAACTTACAACTTCATACTAAATTGTATTTATATTAAGTATACCACTTAGTAGACTAAACGCCATAAGAATAACTATCAAATAGGAGCCCGTTCCATGAAAAAGACTATATTAACTTTTCGCACAGAATATACCATTCTTTTTTCATCATTTTCAATCAATTATTCTTCCTTTTCCAACAATCTTTTCAATACTTAGAAGGTATCTGTTACAAAAGCCACAGAGATTCAAGCTTTTGAAAAGTACTCTTTAAATCTGCTACTCCAGTGTTTTAACCACCAATGTTGTGCAGAGTCAAATACAAAATGAAGATTTAGTTATTTGAAAAAATTCCTACGATTATTTCCAACCACTTCACGTTGAAGACATTATCTACTCCGTACTTTTGCTGTCATTCGTTTCGTTATGTTCTATATAATACTTAACGTATCTTTATTGTAATATGTGTTTAACGAGTTATTGTATTCAAGTGATAATAGTATACACAAACCCTTTGCACCTAATCTAATTCTCTTTCATTCGGAATGCATTATCAAAAAGACACGTGTAAAAAATATCGTTTTAATTTTGATTTGGTAAGTTGGTAACACTGTATTGAGCTACCTTGTGAAATTTGAGCGGTGTTTCTCACTTATTTTGTTTAAAGCTGCAGTTTTTGTGTATTAAACATACATATTTTTGTGTTCTCCGTAATTTTTGTAATGAAAAAATAGTTGAACGAAATGTTTGAGATTATACACTAAATTAGAGGTTCCCAGACTTCTTTTTTTTTCTCGTAGACCACTTTCAAAATTTAGCCGGTTCCGGTGGACCACCTGCAGCTACATTTCTACCGTATTCCCAAAACTCGACAAAAAATGTGAAGATTACATTTAACTATGTAAATTTGGGTACGCCAACGTGGACCCCCGTCGAGTCTCCCGTGGACCCCTGGGTGACCACCTGGACCACTTTGGGAACTACGGCACTAAATGATTACTTCACTTCGCAAACTTAACTAAATTTAGTCTCTCCCTATCTTTTACTAATGTCAAACGCCAAAACGAGATAGCTACAATTTTGGTGCTCTCAGTTTCGTTTAGACACGTCAAAATTAAAAGATTTATACGCGAAGTCGAAACATACGAACTAAAGATACGCAAAAACGCGACATTTTTTTAAACCGTTTAACAATAATTTAGGTCGGTACTCGCTATAAATTATTGCTATCTCGTTTTGGCGTTTGACATTAAAAAAAGGATTCTGCTACAGTAGAGTTAGCATCAATATGCGTTTGTTTCATAAGAGTGCAATAATTGCAGCGCGATGACGTCCCTGCATTGTAATTTGACTTACAGCGCAACGAATACGTCATCGGAGATGATCCTGACACACTTACATAATGTGCACTTAGCACATAGTTCCTATCAAATCTCAGTTGAACAACAACGCTCAATTATCGATCGATGATTGCCAAATTGTAGAATCACTTAGTCACGATTATTTCCCAATGGCAGTGAATACACACGATCTTCAACGGGTAATTATAGTTTTCTATTTATTTGAAACATAGACTAATGTTTGAGATAGACGCTATTATGAATATTAATTAATTCTTCGTTAATTCTAATTTGTTAGGTCAAGGGACGCATTATACAAAGAGATTGCTGCAAACAGCTGCCAACTGAATTAAATTGCGTGTACAAGTCAGCCGCTGACTGAACTGCGTTATGTGATATATACTGATAGCTCTGTTAAAAAAAAAGCTCTAATTGAAGGCTGTTTGTTTACTGCGTCTGAGACCTTATAATCTATATATCCCTTAAATTCCTTAAGCTCTTTGTGAAATTTTATATTGAGTATATTTGTTAGGTATCTTTATCTTTTTATGCAGAGAAATTCATTTATAGAACTTCGGCTGACCTCGGAGAATTTCACAGAGCATGTCAGATTTCTAAATTTTCATTTGGTATTTGCTTCGAGGTTTCTCACAAAATCCTGCGATTGCCATCTACCAACACCCCTAGGAGAGAACTTCAGACTTTCTTCCCCTAGCAAATTATCCAATACTAATAAACCTATTTTACTTCTAATAAAAACTATACAAGAGGATATACTTACACATGCATGCGGGCTCTGTTTAGGTGGACCTGTTTTACCCTTACTTTTCGTGGGAACATAATGAGGAGCTTTAACACTTTTGAACCTTATAAAAATGGCGGCATCGTGGTTCACCGCCCGACACGTCTCGTTTCCCACGGGGGCGAAAAGTGGGCTACGGATAGCCTCTGCCCGTAGCAAGTGGAAAGAAGTGGTCTCTGCCTACTCCAGTTCTTCGGTAGTATACCGGTACTACCGCGCTTGTCATGCGGGAGACCAGGGTTCGATTCTCCACCGAAGAGTCAGGGAAAAGGGTGTTATTGTATGTATGTATGCAAGAACTAAACCGATAACAATACGCAGTGTTGACACGAAATGTCACTAAAGCCACAGCCGATGATTTCATAAATTTCTATTCATTTTTATTATTACATCATCTCAGAATGCAGATCAATCCGTCTAATATTTTATAGTCTTAGATTTTGACCTTTCTTGAGACAATGAAACGTTGGGTAGTTACGTACTTCGTGCAGTGTGAATACATTGATGTTTTAGCAAAACGACATTCGACTCAGCTATTATGCGTAATAACGATCAAAATGTTATTACAGTTCCAAAGATCGTACACAATATAGATGTGGTGCTTTTGTAATTTTGTTATTTCTTTTCGTCCTGTTTTATTAAGTATAAAACTACTAACACTATTTGCTTCATATTTTATACTTTGTCTTGGCGAGTTTATATCATATATTATAATTCACAATCAACCCGTCTCGTAGCAACCTTTCAAATATAATTTGAAACATTTGCTGCAGCAAAATGAACTAACCACACATTTGATTTACCATGAAATATTTATTTAAGTTGCACTTTCACCTTTAAGATGTTAGATCCCAATGTTTTATGTCATGTCATTATGTATACCATCAGCTATTTACTACTAACGATGTCCACTCAAAAATGACTACTCCCATTGTAAAGAAAATTAAGCACATCTGAATGTGAATACTCACTTTAGGAATACTAGACGATCGTGTAGTCTATTCAAGCTAGCAAAAGAATAAAAGTCGCAATTCATCATCATCATCATAATCATTTCAGCCCATAGCTGTCCACTGCTGAACATAAGTCTCTCCAATCGAATTCCAGCGCGGCCAGTCCATAGCTACCTGCATCCAGCGAGACCCAGCGATCCTCACCAGGTCGTCGGTCCATCTCGTAGATGGCCGTCTCACACTGCGCTTGCTAGTACGTGGTCTCCATTCAAGGACCTTTTTGCCCCATCGGCCATCCGATCTTCGCACTATGTGACCTGCCCATTGCCACTTCAGCTTGCTTATCCTACGGGCTATGTCAGCGACTTTGGTTCTAACAGTTCTTTGGTTCTAAGTCGCGATTAATAACATCAAACAGAAGAAGCCTAGCAGATGTAGAACGAATAAAAATATTTAGTTGGAAATACAGATGCAAAAAGTTGATGAGAAACAGATTAACATTACACATACAACGTACTACCTACCTGAAAGGGCTCATTACTATGACACCTGTTCTTTGACTTGTAAAAATATACTAATGAGGCAGTTAATAGTTTGAGATTGTTTTTGTATTTTAGTTTTTCTTTCGAATCCATTAAACCAGACGAATATAAATTGCCCACTTGATGGATTCGAAAAATGTCAGTGTTGAAGAAAAGTATGAGAAGATAATATTTTTATTTAACTTTCTAAAATTGTCTGTTAACAACGACTTATAGATAAGTCGTTTTGTTATAGATAACACGAAAAGATTCCAAGGATTCTTTTTTATTGAGAGCTAAATAATTTATGTAAACATATTGAAATTGTGCAAAAATTATCTTCATAGAACTTTCTAAAATTGAATGGAGAAACGAGAAAACTAAAGACGCAAAGCAGCTTCTAATGTGAATATAACATCGTATCAAAAGAATATGATCAGCATATACGTTTGGGCGACCAAAAAAGTTCCTATTACTATAGAATATTTATGTATAGAAATGAATATTAAGTAACCTGTTGCTCTGGACATTATAGCAAAAAATATACATTTATTATTGCATAGCAAGTAGAGTCACTCAATGTTTTGGATGTCACAGTAAATTATACTTCCTTTTCGTTAGACAGACTTAATACACGTAGTTTACACATTATTCGACCGCTATCTTGTGCTATTGAATATTTGAGAGGTAATTCTGAAAAAAAAATCTAGGGAGCTATAGAAGTTACCCACTAGCAACCCTGCAAATATCATTACACGTTTTTTCAGTGCCGTTATTGCGTGTCTTTTTTCTCAAATACAGAAAAAATGCCTAAAAAGCACAAAAAAGACGACGAATGGTCAATCTTGAAAAGATTGAAAAAATTAGAAA
>WUAW01005931.1:8967-30125 GCA_017165845.1 Thaumetopoea pityocampa | reverse complement strand
CGTCAGCCATTTTTTAAAATGGTGTCGTGATTGAAAACTGATACACAAAATAGTTTATATCGACCCCCAATGGTCGACGATAAACTCCAAAGGGTCCATGACAGCTGTCAAAAACCTGTCAAAAATTGATGGTTTTGCAAGAAATCAATATTAATTAAGAATAGACCCGCCTGTCTATTCAAATCCGAAAAATATGACAAGTGATGTACGAGACAAAAAGTTTGGGGACCTCGGTTAAGAATGAATGAGTGAATGAAAATATTGAAATGCTACAGCTAATATTACACAAAAATTTAAAAAGCCAGATGATCTTTACGTGAACATGAACTGAAAGCAAATAAACCACGATTATGAAACCAACCAAAATGATCAAAGTGAGCTTATCCGAGAAATCATTTGTAAACAAATGCAAAATTTAAATTTCAGACATCGTTCAAATAATGAACAAGGTTTCGGGAAATAGAGAGAAAAATATTTTCAGCGTTGTTACAAATTAAAATATTACTTGTACAGACACACGTCGCGCCTAATTTTTTAAACGGACTAATAACGCTGCACCTGTGCCAACATTTTTAGAATTTTAAAATAAACTGTGACATTGTGAATAATTGCTGAGTTACCGAGATGTCTGCTGTTGTTGATGGAGAAGATCATATTTGACGGTACAGCTCTCACGTAGTCAAATAATTTGAGTCAATATTTCATTATTTACAGTTAAGTGTTAAACTACAATTTTTTTGGTGAAAAATTTTTAAAATAAAAATATTGTTTGAATTTAAATGTATCTCTTAATAGCTAATTAAAGGAATTTATATATACAAATTGATTCAAAAAGAACATAACGCAAATTTACAAAATATTCGAATCTATATATAAGATTAGTTGCTAGTTAGCTGGTTTTAAAATGGCGCCATTTTGTTTGACATATCGCTATCAGTTTTTATTTTAACGATTCAAAGTTAAAAATAGCACGCATCATTAAGATTGGCGTTTTCTTACAAATGAAGCAGCGTTTTAAATTACCGTAACGTGTTTTCGGGGTAAAAACTTTCGCGGTAAAATCTAGGTATGAATATATTATGATTATAGTTTGCTTTCTGGGAAGGTAAATACCGCAAGAAAACCAAATTCGTACCCAAAGTATGACGTCAGACTCGCATCCTTTCGCACTGGCATTACAGAACACGTCAGCAAAATGATCAGGGTTTAGTCTTCAGTTTTTTAGTGTTTTTAAAAAATACTCCCGAGCTATTACTGTCCATTTTTACTCCTTCTGAGATAGTAGTACCCTGTTTCCTATAGTCCTTTTCCCAAATTCCATATTCCTTGCTCAAGACACCTTTCCTATCTCATCCTCTTTCCATGGGAACGTAATGAGGAACTTTAACCACTCTTTAACCTTATAAAATGGCAGCGTCGTGATTCGTAATCCGACATGTCTCGTTTCCCGCAGGGGCGAATAGCCACTTTGCTGATTGTAGCAAGTGGAAAGAAGTGGTTTCTGTCTACTCCAATTCTACGGTGGTATAGTGGCCAATATCCCCGCTTATCATGCGGCATACCGGGATTCGATTCCCCGGCGTAGAACCAGAGAAAAAGGCGTTAATGTATATAATGTATGTATGTAACAAAATGTGGGTGAACTTCTACGAAAATTTCCGGTTAACTAAATGGTGCGAATGTATTTTTAATGAAGAAAATACATATGATCATTTATTACAACATTACAGGAGTACAACAATAATAAGTTTTGTCGGCACAAATGCATACTGACAAACACTGATTAAAAATTATTAATTTAATTAAATAATTAATTAATTTAATTATGAATTATTATTATTATTAATTAAGCATCAATTCAATAAAGACTATTACATTAAATATAAGGTTGAAAATATAATAACCAACGAATTCGTATAATTCCGCTCGTAACATCTGTGACGTCACAATGGCGGGTTCACATTCGACCAATGGTCGACGAGGATTGTACCTGATACACAAATGGACTGCCTTATAATTGGCTAAAATATTTTCACGCCTTTCAAAATAAAGCTGTAACACTGGTTGATGTACAAATCAGACTATAAAATTTTGTACAGGTAATATAAAGAATTATATAAGTGAATAAGTGGTTTAAATACTTAAATCTGTGCAGATCACCCAAATGGAAGACCCCTCGGAGGGAAAGGATCTTTGAAAATTTATCCTCTAAGTGGATTAACTATATAATCTGTGCAGATCATCCAAAATATCTAAAAATTGAGAAAAGTAAGGTGGAAATCCTCTCGGAGATAACACTAGTAAGACATGAATCCCACTTAAATCATAATGTTACATTGCCCTTGTATGACACTTCAGGGCAAAGAAGTTAAATTATAGAATAATTTAAAGAATATTTTTGTATGTCATTTGAATGTTCGCCGCTGACGAATCGTACGAAAATAATCTCAAGTCACAAAATAGAGTCACTTATAAATGACACGTTACAAAATTGGATTGTTTGGAGACATCAATAATAGAAAATCTTTAATAAAAGCTGAAAGTGTTTGTATAAGCAAACCATTAAACGACTCTACAAGCCCATGTCGTTAGAAAAATATGAAAAAGTTAAGAATAATTTTGAGTGTTATTAAATGTTTTGGAAATTTTTTGTCATAGCAAGCAAAACAATATTACGATGAAAGTGCTTTATTAGTTGTTGCTTCAGCTTCGCCAAAACAATACATTTTATTTGTTGTTATTTGTATATCTTATTTTTCAAGAGTAATGTAACACCCATATAATTACATTAAATCCACAGCCTGCGTTCAAAACATATAATCATTAAATCATAGAGAAAATTAATTATTAACTTATAGACAGATTTCTATGATTTGAGGTCACAAACAACTCAAAACAATACGGTTTTCTAAGCTTCGAAGAATATGAATTCGAGCAATCTGCAATATAAAGCAGATACACACCTTTAGTTAGACTTTAATTTTATTTTAATGTTGTATTAAATTAAATAACAATGAAAATTTTTATACTGATATTTTATATATTATACATGAAATATGCGTTACTCTTAAATCGAAGCTATGTAGTTTATTTTTTTGCACAATGTAAAAAATATTTGTACAACATTATACGTATTAGACTTCAATGTGATACTGCTTATTACAGGAAGAGTAATATTATATTTGGTATAGCTTATGAGCCAATTTTAGGTAAATGATGTATGCATTATTTTCCTAAACATATAAAAGATGTATAAAGTAAACAAAATCTTAAGTCCATTTTTACGATAAAAAATATTTTTCAAAATTAAAGCAAGAAAATAAAAGGTTCATATGTCCGCTTTGATAGAGGACATTTTATAACATTTTATTTGCCCATTAGGTATGGGCAAATTTGTTTGCCCATTAGGGCAAGACATGAAATCGAAAATGGATCTGCTGCGTGGCGCCGGCACAATAATAGCGTCACGCCATCTGCTCCCGTGTATGCTGTGAGAACCAGCTGAGAGATGCACCAATATAATGGACAGTAGCGTTATTTTTCCATTAAAGCGATTACTAAAACGCCTGCCAAGCCAAACTCGTCTTTTAATGGACGAAGCTTATATCCAGCGGAGTACCTTCATGAGCTGGTAATGACTGATGGTAGTGAAATTGAGATTCTTTACAAGATAATATTGTAACCTAAGTAGACCTTTCCTACGTCATCCTCTATCCATGAGAACGAAATGAGGAACTTTAATAACTTTTGAGCTTTATAAAATGGCGGCATAGTGGATCACCATCCGACACGTCTTGTTTCCTACGGGCACGAAAAGTTGGCTATGAATATTCTGCTACATTAAACGATCGTTGTAAGTGGAAAAAAGTGGTCTCTGACTTTCTTCGGTAGTATAATGGTCAGTCTTCCCGCCGGAGCACGCGGAAGACCGGGGTTCGATCCCTCGCCGGAGAACCAGGGAAAAGGAGTGAGTAAAATGAGTATGTTTTCAAATAAATATTTTAATTTCAATTTGATTTTATTATAATCACGATTTGTGCAGGAAGTATTCATGACCATTTGGAAGGTGTTCATGTGGGTGCACGAGAAATTGTAAATCTAACTTCAATAGAATAGAAAAATTTTTCATAATTAGATTTTATATTTCGTAACTGCTTGACGTGCATTTGGCTTGAGGCCATCCTAACAGAGACGGCGCAATACATTTCCGCTTGAGTGCGAAAAGGACAGGCGATAATCTGTGAGAAAAATATTTATGTTAAGGCTATGAATTCGTCTATGAATAGTTCGTTCGGTTCACCTGCGTTATTTTAGTCTGAACTGTGAAGGTTACGGTTCGATAAAAGTTTAATCTCTCTCAAACGGTTACTGCTAAAGATGTTTTTTTTTTATTGGATACTATTTATTTCAAATATTATGGACCATCTTTTCTTATTATAATATAATAACACAATTATCATCTTATATGATGATCATCTTATATGATGCTGTGTGGCGCCGGCATAAATAGCGTCACTTCATCTCTTTACGTAGATTCTGTACGCTGACGCTTGCCACACGTGGAGATTATTGTAATTCCCTTCTTTTTAAGGAGGAAGTTCATATTCAGATGTCGACTTCGACTCACATCAAGCTCTCCAGTCTGGGATGCTATTTCAGTACTTTAAAGTTTCAACGTCTATCCGGTCTACGAGACACGAGCCAAACACTTCACCACTAACTGCAAAATGTTATATTATATTGAGCTATGTCGATAACTCTTAAGTTCTTTACGTGCGTTTTACGGGTAAGTGACCCCGGCTCCGGCCTCCCGAGCTACTGCGTCTCTTCTTACTCCTTCCGGGATTGTAGTGTCCTATATCCTATAGTCTTTTTCCCAAATTCCATTTTTCTTGCTCAAGACACCTTTCCCAACTCATGCTATTTCCGTGGGAACGCAATGAGGAACTTTAATCACTTTTGAATCTTATAAAATGGTGGCGTCGTGATTCACCATCCGACACGTCTCGTTTCCCGCGGGGGTGAAAAGTGGGCCACTTTGCTACATTAAACGATCGTAGCAAATGGAAAGAAGTGATCTCTTCCTATTCCAATTCTTCAGTAGTATAGTACAGTGATCAGTATCCCGCCGATCACGCGGGAGACCGGGGTTCGATTCCTCGCCGGACAACTAGAGAAAAGGCGTGAATGTATGTATTTATATAGTCTGTTATCACTAGTCCTTATTGAATACCTTAATCTTAATGCATTGTGGTATTTTTAACAAGAAGATTTAATTTTGTTTCTTCAGGAGACCAAATAAAATATTCCAGGACTATTGAGTAGAGCGGAACGTTGTGTTTAATATATTATTGGTCTTCTCCGTATTATTTCAGTCCTACATGTTGAGAAATTCTGTTGAAATCATGGAGTATTTTGCTTAAATCTGCCAAAAAAATTATTACAAGCCCTATATCTTCTGCAAACCGAAGATGAATTATATCAGGTAGAGTAGCTATTATTACTTCTTCGTAAACGTACAGAAAATATAAGAAAACCATCTCTAGTCACGCTTCGCTCCGCCATTTTGAAATGCATGTATGAATTCGCTAGTATAATCTATTCATAATTTAAGCTTATAACATTATATTTATGTTTGTTTAGTAAAATATGTTGACTTTTAGTTTTATGCTTGGTTGTAGTTACTAAAACTGTGTCAGCTATTTAGAGTTTGAAGGTTCCATATTCCATGAAAACAAAACGTGAATGTTTAATGTTAAAATGTTTTTTTTTTCAAAAAAATACTTTTACCGTGTTGAGAAATGCAAACGTTTTGATAAATGGTTTTTAGTCTGTGGATTATTGAAATTTTATAGGGACTTTATTTGATATGTTAGCTTATCCAAGTCTAGATTTAGGCAAACTCCATTAGTGGTAGACTTGTCACACGCTTGGTGGTTGTGTAATTGAAGAGTAATAATAATTCTCGCTATACGTCACATTTAAGGGCAGCCGATTCTCGGAGCTCTATAGGAAATATAGAAGAAATATTATAACATAATATTTCGGGTCGAGAATTCAATAGATTGAATTGTGAGACACAAAATACTAATGTATTCCGTAAATTATTAGAAATTTCGGCTCCTAATATGAAAATATCTACATCAATAAATACAATCCAACTATCAAAATTAGAATATTATGATATTAAAATCACTAAGCAGACTCACTAGCAATATCTTTATAGTGGTGATGATTAACGAAAAAAGTAAAATGTTTCTTGCTCCGAGTTTTTGGTTACAAAATCTATTTTCCGCCAATCCAATCATGTGTCGATAAAGTCGTGTCGTGTGGTCAATTCAATATTATTTCAAGTTACAATTTTTATACAAAATGCTCTTTTTGACTGTTAGGTCTATGCCTACCATTATGGAATATCGGCGTGAGTGTATGTATGTATGCATGCTCTTTTTCTGCTGGCACCGCATTGAAAGCGAGACATGCGCAAAGCAAGGTGCGCAAAATTATTGTCCTGTTATTCCATCAAAATCTGCGATTTCCAAGATGCCTGCCAAGTATATAGGTTACGACTAATCCCTACTTATTAATGAGACAGAACATGACCAGCATTGGATTCTCACGAGCTAATAATAGTGATGATAATCCGAATACTTATTTTACTAGAGCTGAAGCCCGTAGTTTCGCTTGCAGTTGGCCTGAAATATTAATGATTTCGATGGGTTAGTATGTTATATTTAGTAGTCTTGGATGAAAGACTCGCAAACTGTGACAGGATACCGTGAATGGAGATAGGCAATCATTATCATCACCATCACATAAAGAAGACGCAGATTTTGGCTAGTTCTAAACATTGAACAACTTTACATTCTCACTTGATAAGTACAAAACCTAGTTTGTTAAGTAACGATTAGGTCTCGCAAGGCTTACAAAGATTCTTGTAGTAAATTCAAGATTAGATATACAAGAACAATACTAAAACCTGATTTACTAGAGCAAGATTAAGTCTAGTTGAATCTTATCTTGGCAACCCTACTAAACCTGATTTACTAGTTCAAAATAAAGACTGGATGAGCCACGTCTCGGTCTTGCATAGGCAACATTATTAAAATCTGATTTACTAATGCAAGACCAAAGTTGTGCTAGTCTCGCGTCAGTCTTGAATAGGTAACACTAATATAATCTGATTTACTGGTGCAAGATTAAGAATGAATGAGTCTTGTTTTATTCTTGCATAGATGACACTACTAAAACCTGATTTACTGATGCAAGACCAGACTGTGCAAGTCTCGCGTCAGTCTTGAATAGGTAACACTAATAAAATCTGATTTACTGGTGCAAGATTAAGACTGGATGAGTCTTGTCTTATTCTTGCATAGACAACACTACTAAAACCTGATTTACTGATACAAGACCAAGATTGTGCAAGTCTCGCGTTAGTCTTGAATAGGTAACACTAATATAATCTGATTTACTGGTGCAAGATTAAGACTGGATGAGTTTTGTTTTATTCTTGCATAGACAACACTACTAAAACCTGATTTACTGATGCAAGACCAAGATTATGCAAGTCTCGCATCAGTCTTGAATAGGTAACACTAATAAAATCAGATTTACTGGTGCAAGATTAAGACTGGATGAGTCTTGTCTTATTCTTGCATAGACAACACTACTAAAACTTGATTTACTGATGCAAGACCAAAACTGGATGAAGCTTGTCTCGGTCTTGCATAGGCAACATACATCGTACAAGTATTACATTTACACTCCTGCCATATTTCAAAATAATTGGTTAAGGTTTTGAGTGTTCAAAAAGAACAGACATACAGATAGACAAACGTACTCTCATGTATAATGTACTAACTAGAAACCGCAGCTACACTCACAGTAATATTTGTAAAGGTAATGGTGTTGATGATTCATAACTTACATATGCTGCCCTTGGTGTCATATAAATGCGTGTGCCAAATTTAAATAAATTTAGTTCAGCGATTGAGTCATGAAGAGAGAAGAAAACGGGGAGATGTATAGAGAGTCATGCTTTTGCATATTTTTTATACCACGATGATGACAAACAAACATACGAGCCGCCTGCTGGTAAGCGGTTATCGCAGTCTATGGACGCCTGCAACGCGCGTTGGCAACCCTTCAAAAATTTAGTCACTCCCCTCTTGAAGAACCCCATACTGTAATCTTTCGTCACACCCGCTGAAATCTACTGCTTTTTTCACAATAAGTTCTTAATGATGAAAATTCATAACCTATGTTTATGTCAAAACATGGTATCATTTCATTCATTGGTACAATGGACGCGAACCTGCTTTCTGTACCAATGAGTCTCGAGTTCAAATTCCAGTAGGAGTAAACTTTGTGTGATGAATACAAATGCTTGCATTCAAGCTTGATACTGATCGATACTAACTTTTGTCTGCAGCTCCCCCCGCGTGAATGTCGGCTTTCCGTTACATGGGAAATCCCGAATCAATCAGGGATCAAGCGGTATCTTCAATTCTACTGGACCAATTTTGATGAAACATGCCGTAGAATTTAAGTCGGAATAGTATTTTTAAGACTGTAATAATTTTACCAAAATCTACCGCTGGTTTTTGCATGAAGCTCTAACAAACAAACATCGACAGATTTAGTTTCAGAAGCCGAAGTTAATATATGTGTGAAAGTATCCAGAATATTAATATTAATTAATATTACGCATACGCATTGCTAGATATTATAATAATAATCAAATCATTTTTAAAAGTATTTTAAAAATGAGTGCCCAAAGAAAATTACACTTGTCTTGAAAAATAGTAAAAGAAAAAGAATTTCTCTATATTAATTTCAGAAATTAAAATTAGAATGAGACCACCGTGAAAATCAGCGGACAAGAATGTAGGTAAAATTCACGGAAATAAATTGGCAATACCTGAGCATAGATCGAGGATTAGAAATGGAGTTCTAGTTTAAGGATTAAAAAGTATTACCCAAACACATAAAAGTACACTCATTAGTAAAACAAAACATACACCTATTAAATACATTACCAGTAACAAAACGCATTCCACAAACGGGACATATATAAAAGGATTTTTTATACGATATAACATTTTTTATGGAAAGAAACGAAAGTATTATAATATGATGTGCGATACAGTAAGATAAATATGAACTGTTTTACATTATTGGAACAAATTATAAGTAATTTGTAAATTTTATAAAATATACCACAGGGTGAAATTGACTGACATACGTATAGATTTTTTAATACCTTAGGCTCGGTCCCGACCACTAACATTTCGAACACTTTCTGGAGATTTCTAGAGAAAACGTAACACAATCGAGACGACTGGAACCTTTGTCAAGCTAGGGTCAGGAGGAATAGCTGCGGGCGATCCAAATGGAGCAAACCCGCTATCAAGAAGAGCATGACTGCCGTCAGGAGAAACAGCTGCGGGCTAACCAGGAGCAGCAGACCCCCCATGAACAAGAGCAAGCCCGCCGTCCAGAGGAAGCTCGCCATCAAGAAGAGCAGGCCCGTGTGAAGAAAGCGTGGTTAAAGAACTTCTAGTGGCAGTCTCGGAGAGTACGCGAAAAGTCGAAGAAATAAAGGAAACCGTTGCTAAACACGAAAATCTGCTGTCAGATTATCAGACACGAATCTCTTCGGTGGAGGAGAACATCAAAGTGGTTGGTCTTCGCATGAACTTGGACGTGTTCATGACAAAAGTCATGTTCAACACGGATATCGTGCCCGAACCAGTTGTCTTTGACGGCGTGACCCTCGAAGTTGTCGACCATTACGTCTACCTAGGGCAAAGCATTCTGCTAGGTGGAAACAGCTTGGAGAGGGAATGTTTTTCTCCACTTTTCATGTGTGTGAGAGAGAGTCTTAAAATTTTTATCATTATTTTTGTAGTGAGTAAAAATATCTTTATATCTACTAAATTTAAGCGCTCAAGTTCGATTTGAATTTTCGGACAAAATATTTTCACAGACTGACTGACAGTCATAGCAAACTATTGTTTATGGAACGCTCGCACAAGAAAGACAATATTTCAAAATGTTTCTAATAATTTATACCTTTTTTACGCACAGAATATGGCTGACCCATACCGCCGCACCGAGGGCACAGCACGACGGTTATGTGAGAATTACACCCACTTATACCTAGGTGAACTCCATTACAAAGTGCAAGTGTTCACGGTGGATCTGTGCAAATATACTGTTTATTGAAATTTCCAACGCTCGTGTGTGAAGTGTCTGACTCACTCAAGGTAAGATATTTACAGCAAGAAGGCCGTTTTGTATAACAAAGTGAGAGACAAATCACAAGAAGACCTGCTCAACTCGTTGTAATAATTGGCGTATATTAGACTAGCTTTTGCCCGAGGCTTCGCCCGCGTGAATGTCGGTTTTCCGCTACATGGGAAATCCCGAAACATTCATAGATTTATATAAAAGCCTTATAACCACTTTTTTGACCTCACTTACCTTCACGACGGCTACTAAAAGAGGGATCAAGCTGTATCTTTAATTATACTGGACCAATTTTGACGAAACATGCCGCAGTATTTTTAAGTCGGAATAGTACCGTTAAGACTGTAATAGTTTAACCAAAATCTATCCTCTGGTTTTTGCGTGAAGTCCAAACAAACAAACATTGACCGATTTGGTTTCAGAAGCCCTTAATTAGTCGACCTGAGTAGTTTGTTTTTAAATCTTTGATTTTTGAAAATTTGACATTTAACAATTTTATAACAGTATAGATAGAATAGAAGTATATTTATTAATTTATTTAGAATCTTCAAAAAAAATATACAGTCTCAACTACATGAGAATGCAATATTCATAATTTATAAGACGAGAACAAAACTATAATCACAGAAACAAAATACATATCTAAATATGGAATTATAATATAATATAACATTTTAATAATATATTTAAAAAAAAAAAAAAATGGTATTAAAACTATATTTTGATATGACATGCTGAATTATATAAACGTAGATTAAAATCGATTAATATCTCATTAAAGACGTCTATGTTTGGATCATACATTTGGATGAAATTATGAGTTAAATTCAGGAATCTATCATATAATCTATGCTTGGTCGATTGAAGACCAATTATGATATGTGTTAACAATGATATAGGTTGTCAAAATTTCAAAAGATGTCCAAAATAATCATGTTTTTTGTTTCATGTTTCATGCTTTTTATTTTGTCATAGACAAAATCTTCAATAGAACTGCCGAAAGTCGGGGCGACGACCAATGAGGTGCTTTAGAAATCTACTGACCAAAAATTCCATGTTGGCCTACGTTGACACACATGAGCGGCTGTGAAAGGAATCGTTTAAAGCGGATTTTTTTTTATTATAGTCTTTTACACTTCATATGTGTACAGTAATAGTATACGGATAGACTTAATGCCTAAGGCATTTTCTACCAAACGACTACCAGATCGTACTGAAAATAAGGGAAGTAAAACTGCTGCTCGTTATCCTGGTACATCCTTTAGCTAGTTATCACAGCACCCACGGGATGAAGTGGAGTGATAAATACATAAATATAGAATACAAAATAGACTAAATTGTTGGAAATTTAATCGATAATAATAGAACTTTAATCGATTTGACCAGTTTAGGTAACGTCATAGAAGAAAGAAACTAGAAGGTTCATTCCGTGAAGAATTTTAATTAAATCGCGACTCTGATGAGGCAATTAACTTCACTTTAGTTCGCACAGCGCAGTGCGCCTAAATTTTAATAATCTACAAGAAAAACCTATACGTGCAGGCTAATATGAATCGTAATACATGATAGAGTTTTCGTCTTTGACCGCTTAAGAATCGCTCGTTTCTTTCTCGCCCGCGAGTGAACACATGAGTAAATGTTCATTGATTGAAACGGCACGCGAACACCCAAGTACCAGTGTGACACGCACTGTGTTAGACCCAACCGACAGGGCTGCGTGGCGTAGATATATTTTTGTGTCTACAGCACAGAATGATGCCCTCATTTCGTGCATAATGCACGCAACAAATGCATGTCTCAGGTAAACATTGCAAGACGCGCGCGCAATTCAACACGCGTTTTTTTATTAACGCAGAAAAAATCTACCATAGAACAAACTTGCGATAGTCCTAAGTAAAATTTTTCTACCAAAGGCGTGTCAGACTTCTATTAACAACTCCGTAGTGACCTAAAATGATGTTTAAAAAGCTCTAGCTGATCGCATCACATCACACCAACGACACAGGGATGAGGTAATTTGAGACCCACTGGAATCAACCGTGTATCCCATCATGGGATTATTATACCCCACCATGGGATTATAGATGATCTACTGATACCCCCCCCCCCCCGTGCTTTGCTCATTCGAGCATTTCTCGGGAAGGTTCTGTCAATTTACTCCCATCACCACCTCAAAACAATCAAATACCATCCTCATATCAATTTCATACCATCATCATCCTCAGTCCATATTCGTCCCCACTACAGGGACACGGACCTCTCCTTATAGGAAGGGGGATCAGGCCCTAGTCTGCTATGCTGGTAGATTTCACACACCTATGCTAGCATGCACCTGCATGCACTGAAAAAGAAAACTTCGTGAAGAAACCTTTCCTCACGAAGTTTTCTTTTTCAGTTGAGTACATTGGTACATTACATACATACATACATACATTCTATAAATTAGACGGTATATAAGTTTGAAATAACCCAGTGATACGGGACTGGGATCGAACCCGCGACCTTTCCGATCGCAGGTCGTGTTTAATACCACTTGATCACCAATGTACTTTCATACCACAATAGATTAATTTATGTTTTTGGCAGACTGTTTGCCTGGTGCATTAGATTACAAAATACATTGCGATTGTGGCCTTAAAGCATAATTCCATTTAATGTCTGTTACCTCCACGTTATACGTATAATCAAAATATAAGGCCAATAAAAGCAAATGTTGGCAGAAATTAGTGCATTTAATTGGCCGTTAAATAAAATATAGCAGTGCCAGTTTATTAACAGCAACAAATCACTGGTTGGAGACCAGGTTTTAGTGTGCAAAAACAGACGTGGACAAAGTTTATCAGATCTGGCATGACACCAATGCAACTGTGATTAAAACTATTTATTAGTCACACGAACTCCAAGAAAGTTGAGCACTTTTTATAAGATTTAGTTTGAAGAAGTTATTTTAAGTGGCTGTTGTCACCGCATATCTTCCCGTGCAAGCTGTGAGGACCATTTAAGTAATGTACCAGGATAATAGATACCACGGTTATACAATGAAAATCTATTGCGATGTGACGCGGTCCTCACACAACAGATCAGTTATCACGTCGGGGGTCACCACTGTTGGTGTTACGAGTGGTACACCTATTCTAAGCTACTTTTCCTGACTGTGAGCAGTGTGAGGAGGCACCGGAAAAGACTCAATTAAAATCGCAGATAATGCCGACCAGACAGATATTTTTCCTTAAGCGCTACGTTATTACACCACGCGCGAACAATCGGTCGCTCTGTTAGTCCGCCGTCATCGCTCACGCCGGTAACTAGTGTTATACCAGTTTTTCTACATAAGACGTACATGAGATAGAATATCCAAAGATGGCTCGTACGTTATCTCTAGATATCAAGACTGCCATTTTCAAAGTGGCTGCGTATTTTTAGAAAAGAAATGTTGTAAAGTTATATTAAACTAAATATATATAACTACCCCTCATATATTTATATTTATCCACCTTCATACAACATTTTTATTTTTTTATTATAAATAAAAACCTGGTAGTTGCCTTTTTCTTTTGGGAAAGAAAAGCAGATACGACTAGCTGATTTTGCGTCTTCTGTTAAGAAATTAATATTTCTAATTACAATTTAATTCATATTTTATTTTATTTTTTATCTAAAGCAAGTCTGAGCAAATATATATTTGCTCTGTGACTGTTTTAAGGACCCCTAATTGGGGTGCGATTTCCAGCCTATCAACTGGTAGTGAAGAAGTTTGGCACACCACTTCAGAAGACAACAACACCCCGACCAGCGGAATTCGACTCGTCTCAGGAAAGTACCGCCTAACATTGTTATTAGGATTTCGGATGGGCATTTAAGAACCCCTTTTTATTAATTTTTTTTTATTTTATGTTGACGTTAGCTTTAGTTTCAGTAATATATTAAAACTCGTGGACAGTGTAGGGGAAATAATTTTTATTTAAACCCAACGTCCCAATGTAGACAAAGAAAGCTTTATGTTTAAAAGTGACGCAAACATCGCCAAAATCATGGCGGCGGCTACGGGATACTGCAAAAAACCATAAGAAACATGATAACTGCGGGAAATTCTACAACTGAAATTTTGGCCCACTGAAATTTAATGCACCAAAAAGAAATTATAAAGAAAAAGACGATATTGATGATTTTGATTTAGAAGTAATTAGAAGAAAATTTATCAGTTTTATGAATTCGAGAAAATAGGGCCAAGTATTCGTAAGTTACTGTCAAGTTTGAGACCAGATAGCATATTGAATTGTGGATGAGAATGGTGATAATTCTGTTGTAACTGAATTTAACTAAATTTAGACTCTCCCTATTTTTTTTATAGCAAACATCAAAGCGAGATAGCAAAAATTTTTAGCGAGTACCAACCTACATTTCAGTCAAAGGGTACAAAAAACGTTGTGTTTTTACGTATCTTTAGTCAGCATGTTCCGAGATTGCATCTAAATCTCTTAATTTTAACGTGTCTAAACAAACCTGACAGCACCAAAATTATAGCTATCTCCTTTTGGCGTTTGATATTAAAAGTTAGAGAGAGTCTAAATTTAGTTAAGTTCTGTTACAATAGAATTACTACCAATATCTAAGAAATCTTTTACTGTGAGTAAAAGATTTTTCGTTTCAAAAAATGTAAATCACCTCTTATGAATTACAGAGTGGAGGAGGAAATACATGACAAAAGTCTGAAATTACAGAAGCTAAAACTGCAGTATATATTTCCTAAATGAGAGATATATTAACAACACTTACAATGTTAACAAATCTTGGCAATCATAGACGGAACCTGGAACGCACAATGACATCGGGAAAGTCACGCTGGATGTCGAAATGGCTCGATTCAAGGTGTAATGACTATATTTAAATCAGATACTAAGACCGGCGACTACCGTGGAGACATGAACGGGATACTTTTTATAAGTGTGTGGATGATAAGTTAAAAGATAAGTCACTGCCGAAATCCGTAGTTGTGATGGATAACGCGTCTTACCACAGCGTTCAAGCTGAGAAACCGATTATTGTAAGCCTCAAAAGTGAAATTCAAAACTGATTGTGGTGCTATAGTGTTGAATTTTACAAAACCATAACAAAACTGCAAATTATTATTAGTAAAACACAAAAAGAGCCGAACTCTAAAAACCCATGAACGCATAGTCCTGCTTTTACCACCATAATATCCAGATCTGAATGGGCTGATCTTAAAAACAACATAGCAAAAAACCATATTAATTCTTCTCCAGATAAAAAGACAAACACGCTGAAATTAATATTTTTCGAGTTCACCACGAAAAAATGACAGACATGTGATGATCATATCCAAAAAAAAATCAAAACGAATGCTGGGATCGCGACAATAGGTTCGATAATATTATTGAACCATTAATAAATTTACAGTATGACACTTATTCAAGTTCCGATAGCAAACTGGAAGATGAAGTTGAAGCAGATTCTGTCAGAATAATTGTAGTTTATTTACCTATTAAATATATTTACTTTTTAATTTTTTGATTTGAACTGTTAGTCTTTTTTTATATAACCAAAAATATTTAGAAAATTAAAAACAGAAATTTAATGTAACGTAAATAATGTACTTTAGTTTTTCACTTACCATAGCAATAACATATTTTATAATAAGTATATCTATATAGCTTCAAAATATTATACCTCGATATCGTAAGATCTGTCCGATACTATCGATCACATGTGAGTTCATGCTCTTTCCTTCCCACTCCCCACCTCGCTGCGCATGCCTAAGGCGCGGTACAGCGCTATCGGTTAAGCTATAGTAACCGAGCCAATATTAATATATAAAATACAAGTTTATATAAAATATAATTAGAATATTTCAGATGATTTATATATTTTTACTTCGTAGCATCTACGTAGTTGCTACGAAAATTTGTAGTAACAATTTCACAATAATTATTGATATTACAATTATTGCAATGTCTTCGTATCTATTTGATATTATGATTGATTGATTTGATTGTTTTAGTCTAAATTTGCTATAAATAAATTTATATTTAATAAAAGGAAGAAAATTTACTCGTTTATTATTCTATTAAGGTTATGGAATAATGTTTTTCCATATAATTTATTTAGACCAACGCTGGGTCTTCATCATCACGTTTGGCAGACGTCCTGAAAATCGCCGTAGATTTGGATCGAATAACAGGTCAATGCTGCAGCTCGTTATCCTGGTAAATCCTTTAGCTGGTTCTATAACATCCGCGGGAAGAAAAAACGAATTGTCACCATTATGAACTACGATACTAAACGAAGTGACTATAACACACACGAATTTACAGTACTCACATCCAGTAATAGAATTAAAGCGAAAATTCTTCTGTCTGCTATTCCACGCCTCACTGCTGAGCTAGTTTTAAAATTTGACAGTGATGTACATAGCTATGATTATGGATGTGACTATGATGATCGTTATTTATTGCCTGTATTCGTCCTTGGTATAATATATACCTCCTTGACAATTTTTAAAGATTCATCTCAACTGTTTAGCCGCAATAAAGTAACGAAAACGCAGACAAACACACATTCACTTTTATTATATTAGTATTGTTTTGGACTAGCTCAGACCCACAGTTTCACTCGCAATAACTTTGTAATTGTGATAATGATAATATTATATTAATAATAGTGATGATTTATAGGCTATATCCACTATATCCTATATCAGCCACACTATCAAATTATTTTATTTATTTTGACATTTATTTGAACCGTGAAGAGATTACAAACAGATATACAAATGTATTAACATATTGTTGTGGGTCTACTGAAATTTCAACAAGATATCGACATCTTATTTGTTAGGACTGTTCATATAGTAACTCAAATATCATCTGCTAATTTACGACAAAATAACGCGTCATCGGCTAATCTGATAACTTGTCATAATCTTTTAAAAAGCTTTATATTTCGAATAAATAAATATTTTATCTACGAAATATCAAATATGAAAAAATATATGAAAACTTACTTTTAATATAAATATTAAAAAAAATAAACTAAAAAAATATCTTTAAATGTAATTTGAACTCTTATTGTGGGACATTGTTTATCTTGGAAAATCTTTTGTAGTTAAAGATATTTATTTATTTATTTACTGCCTTATGTTTCTACAAGTCAACCTTAGGGAAGTACATTACAACAAAAAGGAGGTGCATTCACAGACGAAAGGAAGTTGTGAGACTCATCTCATCTCAATGAGAGAACAAAGCGGTTATATGAGTATATTTTTGGTTTTTTTACCTATATTTTGTGAAGCATGTTTTTTTATGGTTTCTTTTTTCATATAATACACAAAAGTTAAGCTAATATTGAAGTTCAATAATTTTCGCTCACTTCAAGTGATGAAGGGTAACATCATGAAGAAACCTACAAGCCAGAGAGAATTTCTCAACGGCATGTGAAGTTTGCCAACCCGCAATAAGCCAGCGTAGTAGACTATAGCCTATTCCCTCTTATTCTAAGGGGAGGTTTGTGCTCTGCAGTAGAACAGGATGATTATGATGATGAAGTTAATATGAAACGTGTAAAAATAATAAAATTTCACGATAAATTCAATACAAACGAATAATTATTCGTTCATTATCAGCCCGAAGACATCCACTACTGGACATAGGCTTCTTCCCCATAGAACACCTATTATTGTATTCTCGATCGTTTTCATTCAGAACTTATCAACCACTCTTTCTGGGTCGCAGATCCAGCGGGTGGAAGGAGTACACCCACACTGGGTTTTGCAGTCCATGGTCACCCCTCGAGATTCATTCCTATCAGTTCTGCGTGCTACATGGCCTATCCATTGGCACATCATCTCAAAGAGCTAGTCAAAATTAAAAGTAATTCGAAAATTATCAGGATAAAAAATGGCGTCACTTGTATAGATATTTTTTTTTTAATTTTGCTTTTCAATCTAATATTTTCCTTAACTACATTATTTTGATAATTTCATCAAACAAATGTGAATAATTTTATTAATTATACCCACCCTAGCCTAGTCTGTGTATTAAGTGCTTACGCAAAATGGTTCACATTGTACAAATATTATTAAATTATTATAATTTCAATTCCCTGTTGGCGGAAAGCCGCATGCAAAGCCATCATTTTTCCTGTGAAAAAAGCTCAATATCAACGCAGCGATGTCGGCGCGTGCGCCGCTCGGGTCGTCTCGGCGACTGTGGCGAAAATATCCCGTTCAAAAATAGTAGCACACTGAGCGCGGGCGATCCGTCGCCGCATACAAAAGTGGCGACCGGCTCACCCAACACCTTATCAAATTTCCCTGCCCACACCCAACCCACGCTGACATCCCAACATTAACCCTCGCATGCGTTAGTGGGTTAGCGTAAGCTGGCCGTACGCATTAATGAATCCACTTAGACCTTTTGCGGCGACACAGAAGCACTGAGCGGCACTCGAAGCGTTAATTAAATATTTCACTCATCACTTACACGGTCTTGTCACTTTATCACTGCTCACAATTGTTCATAAGCTCGTTTGCACGCGTGAACGGTAAGAACGCTCGCACGACGCCGCTAGCCACTCTCGACTGCGGTGTGGGACCCTCGCCGCTGCCCGATGTCCAAAAATACCCATCATTATGTACACAATACTTATAATACATAGGGTTTCGGTATAAATCTCGGTGGGTGTATTTATAGCACTTATGAATTGAGCTATTATTTGAACGTTTATAACCTAAATGATTAGCCGATTAACGACTAAAATTTATAATCAATCTAATCCGTAATCCCACATAAAATCCCACAGATTTGGCATCAAAAATGACTCAATGTCGAACACCGTTTCAGTTTTCAAACGGTCACTGTATAACTTTATAAACCGATATTAATTAATACTAGCTTTTGCCCGCGGCTTCGCCCGCATGAATGTCGGTCTTTTGCAACATGGGAAAGTACGACAATCACAAATTTATATACAAAAGCTTATAACGACTTTAACTTGACCTCTCGTACTTTAACGGTGGCTACGAAAACAGGAATCAAGCTGTATTTTTAAATCTACTTGACCGACTTTGATGAAACATACCGTAGTATTTAAGTCGGAATAGTTTAACCAAAATCTACTGGCTGGTTTTTGCGTGAAGCCCGAACAAATAAACAAACAAACAAACATCGACGGATTTGGTTTCAGAAGCCCTTAATTAGTCGATTTGAGTAGTTTGTTTTTAAATATATTTGATTTTTGTAAAGACATTTAACAATTTTATAATTATTCAATATATAATTATTCAATATACTCATACTGATGCGAAATCCGAGTATATCAGGATCAGAGTGAATATTATAATAATTTCGGCTATATGTGGAATGTGATGATAATAAATTTCTTTTTTTGGATGCATTTTACCTGTAATAAAAATATCATTACATTTAAACAGTTTCGAAAATATAATAAAATTTGAAATAAATTTTGGAGTTTCCAGACGGCTCGTCAACACAACCTAGTGACTAAGGAGCTCATCTGAACCTCCCGCAGAAGATAAGCACTGACACACGACGGGCCAGTGTATCTCGTGGTCACTGTACCGATCGACGGCGATTTGGCACAACTTCCATTTTGTATGTACACAGTCTCTCTGTAACGCCAGCATAGTACACATACATACATACATACACTCACGCCGATATCTCGTAAGGGTAGACAGAGACCATAGTATATACTACATACATACATACAGTCACACCTCTTTCCCATTGGGGTAGGCAGAGACCACTTCTTTCCACCTGCTACGATCGTTCAATGTAGCAGAGTGGCTACCCGCAGTTCATATTTCGCCCCCGCGGGCAACGAAACGTGTCGGATGGCGAAACACGACGCCGCCATTTTATAAGGTTAAAAATGTTCAAGTTCCTCATTGCGTTCCCGCGGAACATAATAACAGTGTCAGTCCATATCTTCCCTGTGATGCCGTGAGAACCAACCAGCTAAAGGATCATGGACAGCGGCATTATCCGAAACAATATTATTTAATCAAAATTTACTGCGATCTTCGAGACGCTTACTGAGCGCAGAGATTACGGTAAATCCCCACTTTTTAAGGAGGAGGCCCGTGGACGGTCACTCGCGCGGGCCGGCGACGACTGTGGTGTACACAGAACAATTTTATGTAACTTGTACATCTTGCAAGTGGTTTTTTTTTGTTGTTGTTAAAAGGCTGTATGTATAGCGAAATGATGATGACCCATGATGATGTTAATTACATCACCAGGTGAATATAGGGTCGAAGTGTGGCAGAAGTGCCAGTATCGGAAAAGAGAAGATCTTCCGACCAGACGGGTGTTATGTCTGGCGGGGCCAGCCGCTGCCCGACGGTTGATGTCGGGACGTTGTATATACGCTAAGTCGCTATCAAACTTCATGCGCGTGATTCAGACTTCTAATGTCGTCACTCAAGAGCTGCGTATATGAAAAAGAAATACTACTTACTTTATTACTTCTAAAATAATTCTTCATCCTTTTATAAAAAATAAATGATTTCTTTAATAAGAAAAATTTACATACTTCACATTACTTACAGTATACTACAGTACATTTACAGTATACAATATACAGTACATTTACAGTAAATTCCAATTTGCTTTCAGTGTGTAAATTCAAGCACTTAATATAGCTGGACTCATTAACTCACTCATTAACTTCTATTGTTATTTTTATTACGGAAGCAACTGAAATACAGGGAATCGGAATTATTACAGGATCCGGCAACGGAAACGTGTTTTGCGAGTGCTAATATGCTAGTGTTTAATATGTTAGTGTTTAATATGCTAGTGTTTAATATGTTAGTGTTTAATATGTTAGTGTTTAATATGTTAGTGTTTAATATGTTAGTGTTTAAT
>WUAW01005929.1:270-10639 GCA_017165845.1 Thaumetopoea pityocampa | reverse complement strand
TTCTCAATACACCTTTCCCACCTCATCCTATTTCCTTTCCTCTCCATTACGCCGTGGGAATGCAATGAGGACCTTTAATATTTTTGAACCTTATAAAATGGCGGCGTCGTGGTTCGTCATCCGACACGTCTCATTGCCCGCGGAGGCGAAATGTGGGCTGCGGATAGCCACTTTGCTACATCAAACGATCGTAGCAGTTTGAAAGAAGTGGTCTCTGCCTACCCCAACGGGAAAGAGGCGTAACTGTATGTATGTATATAGTATGCACTATGGTCTCTGCCTACCCTTATGCGATATCGGCGTGAGTGTATGTATGTACATTTGGAAATTAAGGCTAAAGTTGCAATAATTTTTATTTGAAATTGATTGAACGATTGATAAAGTAGTAAATGTAAGTTATTGCGTATCTAACTGTGTCCGGCCGTCGCATCCCGACGCAGTTACGAGGACGTACTCCAGAACTGGACAAAACCGACCAACATCCATCGTAGGCAAGCACCTGTCCGATGAATACTACACTTATAATTTCAATTTGATGGATTCTTCAATAAAATTTTAGCTCTTCGCTCACAGAACTAAATACGGTTCCTTGTTTCTTGCTAATATCAGCCATCTTGCTAATATCACTCGGCAGCCATCTTGAATTACATCTATTTTTGTAAGTAACGGTTATGTTTGCATGAAAAAATTAAATTACCCGGTGACTTACTCTCCCACCCACAAACCAATCTGAATTTCAAAGTCCATAAAAGTAGGTTTTTCCTGCTTTGTTTACTAATGACAATATTACGACACATAATTATTTCAAATTCGCCGCTCGACTGGCGAAATTTGAAATAATTATTTTAAAAGAATTTTATAAAATTTTAATACGATTTGCATTGAATATTATAATATTTGTACAAGTCTGTATGGAATCAGTTTTGAAATAACAACAAAAATTAATTGATATTGGAATGCAAAATAAGCCTACTTATTGGATCCGTTTTAAATATTAAATTGAAACTAACTTTAAGTATACGTCTATACACCAATTTTTAAATTCATATAAATACGTAGACAACATTTATTCATACCATTTTCGTGTTAGTAATCAAATAGGTAAGTACAAACAGACAAACCCACAAACACTAACGTTTTATATGAAAGGGCAAAGATCTAATATAATAACAAAATATCCGACCAAAATGCACACGTACATAATATTTTAAACACACATTGCTATAATAATTGTATTAAAGTAATGGTAAACACAGAATTTGTATTAAAAGGTAATGTTTAGTTAATAAAATTAATTTAATGAAGTAATTCAAAATCATTGAGTGAAAAATAAATTTAAAAATGTCATTTTTTTATTTATGTCCGCCATCTTTGTTGGGTTTTAAAATGTGCGCGACAGTTGCCACCAAAATGTATAGTTATCGTCTTATTTCCGTCGTCTTTTACACAATCTCGATAGTTTCAAATGTTATCTGGAAAAGACCACTTTTTGCGATAAGACCGCAAATTATTATATTAATGGTTTCCCGCTACTTGGGAAATCCCGAAACAATCACAGATTTATATAAAAAGCCTATGAACCACTTTTATTTGAGCTCTCGTACCTTACCGGCGCTACTAAAAAGGGATTAAAATATATCTTCAATTCTACTAGATCGATTTTGATGAAACATGCCGCACTATTTAAGTAGGAATGGTGCCTTTAAGACTGTAATAGTTTAACTAAAATCCACCAGCTAGTTTTTTTTGCGTGAAACTCGGACAAACGAACAAACATTGACGGATTTGGTTTCAAAACTCTTAATTAGTTGACTTGGGTAGTTTTTTCTTTTAATATATTTGATTTACAAAATTTAACAATTTTACAAAAGTACTAGCTTTTGCCCACGGCTGCGCTCGCGTGAATGTCAGTTTCCCGCTACATGGAAAATCCCGACACAATCATAGTAGATTTACGTAAGAAGTCGTAGAACCATTTTTATGATACTTGAGCTCTCGTACTTTAACGGTGGCTACTAATATAGTATTTAAGTTGAAACAGTACCTTTAAGACTGTAACAATTTAACCAATATCTACCCGCTAGTTTTTGCGTGAAGCCCGGACAAACAAACAAAAAAACAAACATCGACGGATTTAGTTTCTGAAGCCCTTAATTAGTCGATCTGAGTAGTTTGTTTTTAAATGTCTTTGATTTCTGAAAATTTGAAATTTAACCATTTTATAATAATATTGATATAAATAGATAGATTATAAGCATTTTACATATTATATTGATGTGCAACAAAGAGTATCAATCTGTCTTTCTAGAGAGCCCCTTTCCTATTTTAACGTTAACTAGAGACATACATACATTCACGACAATACTGAATGCTTAGCACTGACTCAGATATATCTTTGCAAAGAACCACAATAATTATTTGTGAGAGGCCGACTCCAATTTGTTGTGTAGTTGTATAAGTAAGTGCATATTTCAGAAATATTTCGTGTTTGCGATCACTGGCTTGGTATTTTAACGGACATCAGAAAGCACAAACACACCGCAAATACGCAGACGACTGCGGCCCCCGCATCTACCAACAGAGTTATACGGACTATCAACTTGCGTCCGTGATCGCTGTTTCTAACATACAATGAGCGAATTAATGTGTTCTTGCTGGAATTAATTGAACTATTTAAAAAAAAACTGAACCATTTGGAACCGTAAAAATAGAAACCAATAAAATCGAAATTTAGTGAATGATGCGTGGTCATAGCCGGCGATGCGGATGTAATTAATAGTTAAAAGAAAATAATCCGTTTTCTTTGTGAAAACTGATGCAAAAATATTTGATAAACTTGTATGAGAAGTTGATGTTGGTCAAAGAGTTTGATGTTAAATTTTTACAATAACATTTGTAGAACTATCTATAGGTATATATCTATGCATATATCTGGCACTGCCATTAGAGAGATGCTATATTATGAGATTTTCACTTCATTCACAATCATACATACTTTCATACAAGTAGACGTTTATAATGGTGATGGCGTTACTCTTCATATTCCCATGGATGCTGTGAAAACCAGCTGAGAGATGTACCGGGATAATGGGCAGCAACGTTATCTTGTTATTCAATCTAAATCTACTGCGATCCCCAAGACCCCTGCCAAGCGTGGAGATTATGACAATACCCTCCTTTTTAAGGAGAGGAGACTCATGTCCAGCAATGGAATTCCTCGAGCTGATGATGATGACGTATATTTTAATCACAGAAGTCTAAATAACAAGTATTTAAATTTCTGCGAGCGTCCTCGTCGAACACTTCCACTTCTTTCAAAATGCTTCAAGTAAAAACAGCAATCGATGTCGTGGTGCCTTCTACCGCCAGGCTGTGTTTGATTACTTCCCAAACACTCGCGCTTTTGTACCGATTGATCGAATGCCGGAATAATGTCTAAAGCACTTCCGTACATCTCGGTAGGTTTGCGGATCATTACAAAAAATGGTCTTCCGATATTATGCGCTATTGTTCTTCTCATACGCCGGTAGCTCAGAGTTTAACTGAACAATTAGAACAAGCACATCCGGCAGTACCTAACCATTAACCGTATAACACCGGCAGTATTACACATAATACTCGTACCTATATGTATGTATGTAGTATGTATTGTATGTATGTAGTATTGTATGTATGTAGTATGTACTATGGTCTCTGCCTACCCTTATGGGATATCGGCGTGAGTGTATGTATGTACTCATGCCTATCTATACATCGGTGGTTACACCCAACGTTGCCCACGCTACCGCTCAGTTCGCCCTCGTGACTGCACTCGCTGGTACCGACCAAACGAGTCGTTACGTCCATTAGCGCCCATCATTAAGAATATTAAAGGTAAAAGTGGAGTGAAATAGTTTGCAAAGGAAGGCGAATCATGGCAACGGAAGCCGTGATGTATATTGGAAGGCAGAAAAATAAGAGAGCACTCTTATTTTTCTGCCTTCCAATATACATCGCGGCGTCGATTGCTATGATTCGCCTTCCTTTGCAAACTAGGTACTTCACTGCGCTTCTATCTTTAATATTCTTAGTGATGAGCATATTCGTATTCATATCTAGCTTTTAGTCCACCAACCAGCTTTTCACAGGGCCATGGGGTTGTCATAGGGTAGTAAAGCAAAGGTAATAAGGTAATAAAGCAGCTCCCACCGATGTACGCTCTCAGTCGCCAATAATGTTTATCTGAAATCTCAGAGATGTCACAGCTTAAATTTGTTTGATCTCGTGTGTACTCAGTGTTATCGGTCAGATCAATTTCAGTCTCAATTTCGAATATTTTCACATTCTATCGATTTGAATTAGTAATTGAAGGAGTATCTATGTAAGTCTATCTTATCAACAGGGTGAAAATTAATCGTAGAGCTCATCTAAGCCTTGAGACTAACTCGCAGAGTGCGTACGTGACTCATGCGGATCCAGTGGATATTATCTATTAATGAAATTGGTCGTCATATTTGATGTTATATTTATCTTAACCACGTCACCCATCCCTGTCATTTATTAGATCGAATTAATGTATTACATTCTATTGGAATCATCAATACTGTACATTTATCAACACGCAGAGTTAGTTCTTGTTTTGGTCCTTCGACGTACACTTCCTGTAGTCCCCTTCATACTTCTCCGTCACTCGTCTTTTCAATTTTATCCAATGTGTAAATCATGTTCATACAACTTTCATTCTATTGTTAGATGTCCTCTAGAACTGTACAAACTTCATTCATAATCAAAATCCACAAAAGCCGTAGTCTGCGGGACACCATGAAGACTGTGTCTAATATGGTTTTACTTCCTATTCACTTGCCGGAAGCTAACGTTATTTTATTCTTTATCACCATTTATTAACTGGTGTCCCAGGTCGAATCGCAATCCGGCAGCGATTGCTATCTAAACGTTGTTGCATTGTTACGTGACCTTGCAGTGTGCTGCACAGTCCATTGTTAAACACTAAACACTAGAAATAAATACTACTTACAGTCACGTCAGCATGTCACCTGTACGCCAACGCCCTAGGCTAAAACCAGCTCTCAACTTGCTACAATTGATGATCAATTGCTTCATCTGAAGTAGCCTTATAAAGATGGATCTATTATTCTAAAGATTTGAACTGCATCAATAACTCTTCTGGTCCACATATGACCAAACAAGGACAATTTTTTTTTAACCTATGAACCAAATCATATTTCGTGACCCATAATGAAATCGATTCGAGTCTATAATGAAATCGATTTTCTTATCACCACCTAGACCTGCCGCACCGTAAGTTATGAATGATTTAGTCGTATATAAGGCAGACATTACTCAAGTATTTCAGATATTTCCCTCCATTTTAAGACAGAAATCGATGTCCGCGGTGAGTTTCCTTAGGCTGATAATGTCTTCAGGTTTATGAATGTCGATCCCAAAAAACTAGTTGTACAGACTTGCGTTTCTGAATTCTCTAAATAAGCCAAAAATCTTAACGGCCTTTAGTCTGACTAAAAATTGCAGAAACTGTATCCATGTCATAAAGCGAATACAAACTCAATCAGATCCAATTCTTATCGTAGTATATAACCACACTGATGCTTGAAGCTCGCGCGATTGATTTATCATTTGATTAACTGCAGGCTATTTAGATGTCGCGGGTTGCAAATGACGCAATTACAGCATCCGTCTTGCCTAGTAATTGTGGTTAGTACTTATTAACTACTCATTAATTAAGATGATAAGCACACGTGTGCGGACACCAGATCTGCATTGTTGGATAATTTCTGTATGCAAATAGGTATTTTTTATATGCAATTTGAGAAATAATTTTCATCATATTATTTAGGAACAAGCAATAGGTCTGTTTAAAATATCTCTGACAAAATAAAATATCTAAGACAGATTTACCGATGAAATGTTACATAATCATCCCTAGTCCATATCGTCCCCACTACAGGGGCACGGACCTCCTCTGTTCAGGAGGGGGATTAGATAGTAGTCTACCGCGCTGGCCTAGTACGGGTTGGTAGACTTCACACACCCATGCCGGCATGCAGGTTTCCTCACGAAGTTTTCTTATTCGTTAAGTGCATTAGTGTCTACAATGTAGACCGTACATGAATTAGAAATAGTAACTCAGTGGTACGGGATCGAGATCAAACCCACAACCCATAGATCGTAAACCGTGTCTAAAATCACTACACCACCAATGCACTGCAATGTTACATATGTTAATATTATTTTAGAAAACTAAAACAGGTTCTAAATGGTTTACTGTTCGCAATACTTTATCCGACGTACTCAACATACTCGTAAGTGGCGTGAGTACATCTTTTAGGACTAAAATAAAAAAAACTATTCAATACATATCCGCCAGTGAATACTCAAGATCGACTTATATTCTGACTATAGGGACAATTTACTTCGTAATGAGATGGACATTGTAGTAAAAACTTATTTAACTATGTACATAGTCCGATGTTGTTGGCTTGACGATTTTGTCTTTTTTATAATAATTATCAATATTAATATACTAAATAATAAAGTCAAAACTGAAACAATAAAGTCGAGTAGCACATAATTTGTTTTGGACGACAATTAAAGACTCTCAATATTAAAAATGACAAAAAGAAAACACAATATTTCTAAGAGTCTTAAAGTAAATGACTTAAATCCACGAAGTAGCTGTCACTCAAATGGCAATCAATATCACATAAAATTGTAATTAAATCGTTTTAATCGCAACATTGTTCTAATATTTTTTTGTATTTAATAAGTTTGACTAAAACTTGTGTTAATCGTCGTAATCTCCACGCTCGACTAGAGTCTTGTAGAGCACGTAGAAGGGTCTCGAATGGCAGAACACTGAATCTAATCTGATTAGATGGTGTAAAGTTATTATTGCGCTGTTACTATGCAGTAACTTCTACTTAAGTATGAAAATATCAAACAAATTGGAGCAGGCGTAATAAATAAGGAGCTAGCTTAAAGATATGAATAACATTGGAATGAACCTTTCGCTGGTTGGAAGAGAAAAATAAGGTAAAAGAAAACAAAGTTGAGTTACGGTATGAACCTGGTTACGTTTGTGTCCAACAATTGACTCATAAAGGGTAATGGATGAATCCTGTCACACTTGTCGAATGAAACTCGAATGTACTGAAACTGCACCGACAGTATCCACCGCACTTTTTGCAAGTGCTCCAATTTCCTGAGAATGGTTTGCTAATTGAGTTTTTCTAATAATTGCTCGGTCAAGGCGGGCAAATTCAATCAACTGGTGCTTCCTTTAAAACCTTCTAATTGTTTTTGTGCCGCGGTTCTGTCCGCCTCTGCGCGCCGCGTAGCACCAATTGCTCGTCATGTTCTTATATTTTATCAAAATCAACTGAACCGTGTTCGGTCTCCGTGTATATTATAAACTTTAACAGCTTTGGTCTTAATTACATCGTTTTTGATTTGCAAAGAAAAATCTTAAAATTTTCAAGGGGAAAATTTAGGGAAGTGTCCTACATTTATATTGATTTAAAAAGGTCACGGGGACTTCTCACATCGCAAAACATATTTGCATACCTACGTGTGAAGTTGTGACTACTGTGTTTCTCCGAGGACCAGAACAATCCCCATTAATTCGGAATGTCTTAGTATCGAACTTTGGACCAGCATATGCTTCACCAACTTTTTCTGAAGTCATATTCCAATTTTAAAAGTAATGTTATTAACCACTTTTTATTCTTCTGTGATTTCTTTGATGTAACTGAAATTGAAAAATCTTGCGCCAGGAAAGATTTTTATATATTATTGTATTATTAGGGTAGCTTCTAGCTGGTTCAAAGTGGTTTAATATTCTGGCTTGCATTGACGCATGGATAGATATTCTCTAAAATCTCAATGTCTAACCAACACAGTATCGAACGCGCAATGATGTAATAATTTGCGCCGGATGTAAAACTGTTTTCTACAATTAAGTATTTAATAGGATCAATTTATTAACCCTGTCTAGATAATTGCTAGCAATGTAGTCCCGTCATACTCTTCAGCATCCATCACTACCCTTGAATGTCGCGAGAACTATCTAAAGTATATTTCAGGAAAATTAGAAGTATTATCTTGGGATTCGACGAACACCTCCCATGTCCAAAATGACTGCCGAAACATGGTAATTATGGAAAATTTTCCAATGACAAGGAATCCCTGTGGGTGTGTATATCCACCGGCTGATAAAGTTTAGCCATCATTATCATCAACCCCACTCCATGTCCATCCCTGCTAAAGGGGCACGGACCATCTCTGATCAGAAGGGGGATTGGGCCGTAGTCTACCACTTTGGCCTAGTGTGTGTTGATAGTCAGCGTTTACATTCAACTGAATTTAGAGCTGCCATTATGTTCGTGGTTGCCATTATGTCCGAGTGCGTGCCCGGAGCAGGTGAATGTCACGGTCCAACGGCGTCCACGGAGACACATTAAAATACTAAGGAAATGAAATAATGTATTTCTTGTTGTATTCGACATGAAAACTTGTAACAGAATGCAAAGATAGAAAGGAAACAAAATAGATACATATGAATATTAATAGTTTCGAACAACGGTTCCAAATAGTTCATACTATGCAGGTCGCCAACATGGCTCAAATTGGAGATTTGAGCCAGAGAATTTGAGAATATAAAAAAAATATAATTTTATTATTTACTAGCTGTGCCCGCGACTCCGTCCGCGTGGGCATTCGATAAGAGCGAAATTATACATAAATAATTTTCTCCGAGCTTAATAAGAATGAATGATTAATGATAGATAGATGAAACAAATACCAAATATTAGAGAAAGCTTGCCACAATGCAACAGTAAAAACAGTATTTGAATACTGTTTTTACCAACCGAACCGGTTTAGCCGTTTCTGAGATTAGCGTGACAAACCCACAGACAAACAGACAAAGTTTCTAAAAACTATATTTTTGGCTCCGTTAACATAAGTACAACCTATATGGATGGTTTTTTTTTTAAATATTCATTGTACAGACACGACTCGTTTACGATTTTATTATATGTATAGATGTGTTCCTTGTGTTCATATAAACTTGCGGTCATCATTTCAAGCAAAACAATCAATAATAGTTTTAGCTAAATCGACCGAAGCCCGTTTTTAGAATATAATAATAATAATAAGCGTTTATTGTCTTATAGTATTGCAGGTATATAAATAATTTTATGCACATTATCAGTGTAGACAATAGGTGACTGGCTCAGCATATTATTTCAATTAATTTTAGTGTTTGTGGACCGATTGGAATGAAACAAACATTAAATGTTACAGGAAGCTTGCCACAATGCAACAGTAAAAACCTTATTCAAATCGGTTCAGCCGTTTCTGAGATTAGCGTACACAAACGCACAGATAAACAGACAAAATTTCTTAAAACTATATTTTTGGCCCCATTAACATAACTACAACCTGTATGGATGGTTTTTTTTTTCAAACATTCATTGTACAGACACGGCTCGTTTACGATTTCATTATATGTATAGATAGGCTAGCTTCTACGCAATCCGACTATTAATGGGATATAGTCTTAATCTAGGACATGTTATATGTGTGTCAATTTATTACAAATCCATTCAACGGTTTATGCGTGGTTGAGTAACAAACATGCTAACATTCATAGAAACTTTCGAATTTGTGATATCAATAAGATCTGACAATAAATTGGATGAAAATATAGCTATTTTGTAAGTTTTAATACCGTATGTCGTTTAATACACTTTACATTAGTAACTCAGTGCATTTCTACAGACTGTCCGTCATTAAAATATCTTCATTTGGTTGCTACGCGGTGGTTTTGTGTTAATTACTAGATTTCTATTCAAGTTATTTTATAATTAAATTAAGATTAGTTACTTTATACAGTGTTACCCGATTCAAAAGTAACCGGCATAAGGTAATTCTAGCAAAATATTGACCTCGGAATTCGTTATGCAATTTATGGTAATAAATTGCATTAACGTTTATAAAAAAAAACTATTCCAAAATACTAGGAACCATACAATAGTCTCTGACTCCCTCCACTGAGCCCGCAGACTATTAAAAAGCTGTACCGGTTTCCGTTACACCGAGTTCCTAGACGCTCGGCCTGTCCACTTCCGAGTACTCGTCGCATATTCATTGTGAACGATTCATTGGCTCATTTGTAGCAAACTCAACAGCAATTCCCAAACAAAGCGTCCAATGTTAATAGTTTCTTGAAAAACTCACGATTCGTTTTGTTTGACTCGAGTCTTCAGTTTCATAGTCACATTGCTGGTTAACTTGACGTAATGAAATAAGATACTCCTCGTGGTGCGGGTACCGAGAACTGTGTGCTGTG
>WUAW01005914.1:3846-13860 GCA_017165845.1 Thaumetopoea pityocampa | reverse complement strand
TAGATCTAACTATGGAAATTTGCGTACGCCAACGTAGACCCCCGTCGAGTCTCCGTGGACCCCTGGGGGTCTACATATACCACTTTGGGAACTAAGGATCTAGAATGAGATAGGATACTATATATTGAAATATTATACAAAGGAAGCCGGCGACGAACAGCTAGTGAATATATAAAGAAAAGTTTATTAAATGTGCAAATATAACATTTATTATAGGGAATTATATTAATTTATTGCATCTATTAAACTGAAAGCCAAATTTACAAATGTATAACTTTCAATATACATAATTATCTATATTTTAATAATAAACAACATTTTACCAATAACATCTATGGACTATTATTATTTTGCCATATATTATAATTAATTTGTTGCACATATTATTTTAATTAATTAATGTATCCCCGTAAGTGTTATATCATATAATGCCAAGTTGCCGCAACTGAAAAATAAAACATTAATTTATACTTGTGTGCACTGTAGTACACTTATATTTTCTAAATGTTTTTTTTTTAATTAAACATATTTAGAACATAGTAGCACGTCACCCCAATAGGCCTTTTAAAAATCTCGCCCAAATGCGGCGCTTCAGCCAAGTTGACTTTCTACAATCTTTAACACTAATAGAAACGAACACAATGTATGACATTTCTAATCGTCAAGTCACCCGTGAATTATCGATTAGAAATGTCTTTACGATACATTTTTTAGTTTCTTTTAGTGTCAATGATTGTAGAAAGTCATCGTGGCTAGGGGGACAGTTCACGATAGTGACCGTTTTTTGGCATGTGGAATCGTAAAATATTAAGTCTCAAGTGTAAACATTTGTTATACTAACTACATATCTAAAAACTTCATCATCCCAAAAACAGTTGCCAGGGACCGATTACGGTCTATTATATTAGATAGGTAAATTTAAATATCTAAGGTCAATGTTTATAATGTTAACGTTTTTTTTTTGTTTTGTTAATAATGATAGATTAACGAATACTTACTAATCCTTGCCTTTCCTTTTCTTTTTGTAGGACTATTTTCGTTTGTAAGTCATCAAATTTAACTATTGCTGCTAAAACTTTAGCTAACGTAATGGAATGTGCTCCAGAGCCAGTAAGATATTCATAAAGTATATTCCTTAAATATTCATGTTCGGTATTTTCTTCCAATGAATGCAAATGCCTTAAGCTCACGAGAGCCTCATCTAGTTTTGTTTCAAGTTTTTCATTAGACAATCTTAATTTTTCATTCTTTTCTTGCATTTGGATCATTTCTAAATTTACTGACTTATTCATTTGTTCCAAATCAAGTAACCTGCTTTCCAGTGTGTTATTTAAATGTAATAAATTATTATACTTTTCTTCGAATCCTATCTTATCTTTTTCATTATTTGGTTTTGACTCGGATCTAGAGTAATTTTGTGAATGCAGCTGATCTTTGAGTTCAAGGTTTTCTTCAATCAGTAAATTATTTTCTCTAAGCAAGTCATCTAACTTATCTTTACTAATTTGGACTTCTTTTTTTAACTCCGCTAAATAACTCGTTATATCATTATTGTCGCTAGAATTTTCACTGGTTGCGATGGATTCTCTGAGTTTGTCATTTAATACACTATTCTCTTTAGAGATTTTCGTCAAATATGTTTGCAGCCCTTCTATATCTGATTTGTACCGTCTGTTTTCTTCTCTTAACATTTCGTAATCTAATTTCAACGAGTTGTATTTTTCTGACAGTTCATTGCTGTGTTGAACATTAATTTCTTCTTGTCTTTCTACTGAATACATTGCTTTTGCATCTAAAATCGTGCCTGCACTATCGGGTACTTCAGGCACTGGAACAGGTAAAGTTTCGCACCCTTTGTCAATAATAATCGAATCAATACACAACGAATCATTTGTCTGTTTTGGCAAATCATCTGTTTGAATATATTTTTCTGAATTGCTCGCATTTTGACGAGATTCTAATTTTTCGATAATTTCATTCAAACGATTTTTCTCTGCTTCTATTTCAGTTTGTGATGTTCGTAATTTATCAATTTCAACTTCCATATTTTTATAATTGCCACTAATATTTTCAGCCTGACCTTTCAAATGTATATTTTCATATGTTAAGTTTTTAATGTCTTCCTCTAACTTATTAATTTGATTACTACTGTTATCTAATTTTTTGATTTGACCCAATAAAATATCCCTTTCTTTTTTAAGTAAATCCAATTCTTCCAGCATTTTCTTGTGCACCGCTTTAAGTTTATCTAGTTCAATGTATATTTCTGTTTTTTCAGTTTCTGTCTTTTGAATTTTATCTTCAAGATGGTGTTTTTCATCTTGCAGTATGTTGATTTTGCCAACTTCAGTCAAATACTTTTCATTCTCTGAATCTATCATTTTTTGTAGGTTTTGGATTATTGCCTCATAATTAGTCACTTTACACGCCAAGTCCTTGTTCTGCTCATTCAATGAATTTAATTTTACTAAATCAATTTCACGCTGTTCTAATACATTTTGGTTCACAGATTTCTTTTCCAATTCTAATTCATGTATTGCTATTTGTAACTTATTATTTTCATCCACTAATAGACTAAGCTGTTTGGATATTGTATTATGATTTTCAATATAATTCTTCATTTCCGTCTCTAAAGTGGTATGTTTAATTTTCAATTCATTGTATTTATCTTCATTAAAATCGTGTTGTGATAAATAGTTTAGAAAATCACATATTTGTTTTGCAAGCGAAGTAAATGTTTCCTTATAAGCATTTAAAAAACTTCTTGCATCATTCGAAGTTAATTTTATGAAACTCTTAATATCTTTAACTTCCTTGAGAAGTTTCACATAGCTTACTCCTATTTCAGTACATTTGATTATCTTTTCTTGCAATATTAAATTTTCAGCTTTTAAATCTGATATGATTTCACGGTATTCAATATTTTGCGTTTGCAATGATTCATGGTTTGTCAATAACTTTTCGATTTCAGATTGCAATTTAATCAATTCTTCTCTTTCTTCTTGTATTTCAGATTCTAATTTAGCATATTTATCTTTCCAAAGATCTAACTCACACTGTATTTCTTCCTTTTTACTATCCTCTGATAAATGATTTGCGAAATCATTTACTTTTGTTTCGAATTCGTTTTCTAATCCTATTATTTGCAAACTTTTTTTAGTATTTTCTTCACTCAATTGTACAATTCTATCTTCCAAGTACATATTCCTGTCAATCATGGCCAATTTTTCTGCCGTTTCTTGTTTCAGCTGTAACTGTAGACATTTATATTCTTCTTCTGCTTTACTTTTTGATTGTTCTAAACTATGATATTTTTTAGAAAGTTCTTTTATTTTGGTCTCCAATTCTGAAATATTCGTTTTACTCAAGGCGAGTTCATTACAGTCATTTGTGAGTTTTATTCGTTCTGATTCTAATAGTGATACACTGTTTTTGAAGTCATTCACCACTATTTTAAGAGAGTTAATCTCCTTATTGCTTGCTTCTAATTTGTCTTTGAGTGATTTTATTTCGGATTCTTTACTTTCTAGTTCTTTATGTATACTTAATTTATTTTCTGCTAGTGAAATAGCATACTCTTCTTCTCTTTTACTGAAAACTTCAATTTTACTACTAAGCTCTGCTATTTTTTCTTGTGCTTTTTCCAAATCTATTTCTAAAGTCGACTGTTCTCTTGTTTTGTTGAACTCGTAAACATTAATTTTATTTTGTAATTCTTCATTTAAATTACTTAGTTCTTCAATTTTACGCTTGGCTTCTGCCAAATGTTCTACAATGTTCTTAAGTTTTTCTATTTCTTTGTTTTTATTTTCGAGTTCATTCGAAAGGATTTGAACTTCGGTAGTCACTTGAGAATTTTTTTCTTTACTGGTTTTTAGTAATTCTTTGTACTTATTTAATAAGTGATCCATTTTTTCAATCTTATTATTTAACGTGGTTATCTCTATTGTTGACTCATTACTCAAAGAATTTACTTCATTATCATTAGCTAAATTTATTAACTGTACATCATTTTCTTGTTCAGAAATTTTATGACTATTCTCATTTCTATCGTCATTATACAATTGGGGGTTGCTTTGCAATAACTGGACCTTCGTTTTCAAGGCTTCTATATTCATGTTTTTCTCTTCTATTTCCATACGGAGGGCTTTTTCTAGATGTGCCTGAAATAAATATACTAACTAATTTTACTGTGTATTTCATTACTGTAATTATTGAGTCTAAAAACAAAATAATGTGGAATCGCCAGTATATGTTATTATACGGTTTACCTTTGCACCTTGTTCCAATGTACATTGTTCTCGAAGTTCAGATATTCTTCTTAGAGCTTTATCTTGAGTTTCGACTAACACGCTCTGAAACAACACACGATATAATTAAATATATAATAACCAAATTTAAAACACTGTCACAGTTTGTGATAAATTATTTTTATTAGAATATTATTGCAATTTATTCTTGTTTACGTGTCCGACTTTTCCAATATTATTTTAAGGCTCACACACAGCCTTACAGTAGGCTAAAAGTGTCTGATGTTTTCTTTCTTATTATGGACGTCTACAACGGATTCGAAACAGATTGATATTGACCCGAATTTGCGATTTTATATGTGTTGACACCTGAGCGCTGTGTAGTTTTTCTTTTGAGCCTGTAATTACAGAGTCACCTTTTAACAGAACACGGAAACGCCTGCAGCACTGCTGTATGAACTTGATTAAAAGTGGAGGGTTAGTTTACACTCCAACATGTTCATTCTAAACTAATACCATTAGTAAAACATCCCTGATATTATTACATAGTTTCATATGTAATGAAAATTGTTCATATTTATATTTTTGTACAAAACAGTCATCATCAGTAGTCATACTGTCCCACTGTAGGGCACGAAACTCCTCTCATAATGAGAGGTGTTAGGTTACCATACTAACCTATTGCGCATTGGCAGACTTCAGACACCGTCAAGAAAAGCTCTCAGGTATATAGGTTTGGAAACGAGTGATAATTAATTATTAAATTTCGAAAAGTCAGAGGTATATGAACTTAAAAATGGACTCAAAACTTGGCATGCATGGTCATATCAGTAGTAACATTGCAGTCACAGAATAAATAAAAACCGATAGAAATCGCATGTAGGTGGGGCCCCTAGCATTGCGAAATTCCGCACAGGTATAGCGCCGCCGAGTTTTGCGCGCATCAGTCTTGTTCCGACAGCCTCTGTGGTAACAAAGCTAAAAAAAGTTCAAAAAATGTGTTTGTGCTGTTTTAGATTGTAAAAATGATAGCCGAAACAAAAATGTTTCAAACAGTGTAATATCATATTATCGGTAAGACTTATTTCGATTAAAACTTAGAAAAATGGTACTATTAAAAAAAGGCAAGTAAAAGTTTTACCATAAACTTTTACTTCAAACTACATCAGGTCTAGTTTCCGCAAATTCAAGATTCTCGAAGATTTTATTTATACACCCGTCACAGTTAGCTACTCCAATAAAGATTGCAATTATCGTTAGTGATTTATCGATATTTTAAACTTACAATCTATGATATGGAATAAATTATTGGAACTAAGTAAGTATTGTATTATGGATTCAGATTTCTTAAGGTTGAAGTACTTAAAGAAAAATGGATTGAAGTCACTGGAAGGCAAAATTGGTTTAATAAAACCTATCATAGAACGTTATATTAATGTGCGGATACACCATTTGTTAAACACAAACATAATAAACAAAAATGTACTGGTAAGTTTTATTTCAAGATCAATAATAATTTTTATTTTGCCTTGGCTAATTATTGTATTGGCGTAATTAAACACTGTGTATAAATAATCAAATCATTTTTTTCTATTTTAATTATTATTTTTTTTTTCCTTTTTATAAGTTTGAGTTAATAGCTAAAAATTCCAAGTATGTTTTACGCAAATAGCTTCTACCCATCCTTTGGCTGACAGGATGTATTGTGATTCACATGTGTTACTCCGCTATAGAATATATCTATATTTCAAACACGAACAAAAATACTTTAATATTGTGCATATTATGACAATCATAATATAAATTGTAATGTAAATTTCACATGACGATTTGTATCAGCTAAATAGATGGACGTTTATTACTAATTTACTTAAAGAACTCGTGTCACTATTTTTTTTTTGTGAAATATATTCTATTCTACTAGTATGAAGATTATGAGATTATAAGATTATAGTATGAAGAAGTGTAGTTCATATCAGTAGAAGGTGGTAACTAATCGTTTAGATTAATTGTGATTAAAATCCTGTGTGTTACTCCAATATCGAACATGTTTGCTTCAAACATAAATAATAAACTTGTATTAAGATATAGTGCATATTAGTAGAAAATAGTACTAATCGTGTAGTTTAATTGGTGATGTAGCCGAAGTCAGTGGAAGAATTTTAAAAATCAGATTAGTAATTTCAAGGATTACTACTTAACCTCTTTATATTATGAATACAGGAAACAAGCATAACAATTCTTATTTATGGTTCCTAAATCGCATTATGATAAATTTAGTTAAACAGTTAAATCCAACTATAATTAGTTAAGAAATTTTGAAATATTCATTGACTCTTGTTGTTGACTGTATTTCAAAAATAATAACGTATACTGAATTTTAATCAATTAATTTGCACCTACTATCAATATAATGGGATCAACTTATTATCAATAGCGATGACAGTATCATCACTATAGGAAAGCAAATAGTTGTGACCTCGGTACGCAAATGTCAATCTTATTATTAAGTGTACAGCATAAAATTCACTAAATTTATTTTAGTGACATCTAGCATTGAGTAGCGTAACTTACTGTTTAAACTTTTACTGGGTGAGCTTTAAGCGAAAAGATAATAAAAACTTAGTGTTTTATAAAAACAACTCTATTGTTATATACAACAAAGTTCTTTTTTCAGATCGGCGACAACTGGCGTTATGAATAAATTGACACTTTAATCATTTACCAACTATAGAAAGTATTTGTTAGAATTAGATATTATAATTGTCCTTTAGATGTGTGAGTTTGAGCACGCTGGTTCCAGTACTAATAGGGCTACTATATAATCAATCTAGTCTGCATGGAGCTAAATTATATGCCCGAATGTGTCCAGAGCTCCATTACTGCGACGGTTTAGACTTCAATGGACAAAGCCAATGAAAATGAAATGGCCAATTGGTCAGCATTAAATTTATAGACGATTTAAGTAAGATTTCGAATGCGACCTGGTCATGAACTTGTGTGGACATCAAATTCCTTTGAGGACATACAACATTTTAGTACAATAATACAATATCCCATGACCATTTTGAATAATGTAACATAATTTTAGTAATCGTGAGTATACAAAAGTACTTCAAATTTCTATAAATTCATTTACAACTTACCCTAGCTTTAGCGTTTTCCCTCTCCAAAAGTTTATAATGTCGTGCAAGATCACCATACTGCGTTCTGTATTTGGTGTAACGTTCTTGCGTGCGTCGATACGCAGCATAAAGCTGTTCCTTGGTCACTCTATCGAGACTGACCGCTCCACTAGAGAATCCTCTTTCCTCAGCTTCACTTGCAGATACTTCGACATCGGACTGTAGAATATAATAGAACGTTTATCACATCGTAGAAATGACGCAGTTAGGTCGCCGGGGTACTAAACAGAGTTTACTTTCAGACTGCGTTTTACAGGAAAGAATGATACGACCAGCTGGATTTACGCTCTACTTCAATATTTTTTAATTTGTAAAAACAATAAGAAACCAAAAAATAAACATTTTTAATTACTGGTAATTTATATAATATTCATAATATACACTGCCGACTAAAAGTTCGAGACCCGTTATAAAGAAGTTATCACGAAGTATACAAAAAGTACTGATAAAAAAAAAGAAAAATTTCTATTAATAGAAAAGTGCAATAAGAAATAAACACGCATTCTTTATAAACATCAACAGTGCCGAGCGGGATTTACGTTTGACGTAAGGCTGAAGAAAAGACGATGCCAGATGGTGTGGTAGCAACTGTAGAGTATGGTGGTGACTCCGCTATACGTGTAGTCTGGGGTGTGGTACAAATAAAACAAAATTCATATTTCGTTTTAACAATTTCTCTTTTTTTTTTGTAACAATTTCTCTTCGTTCATATGAAGAGAAATTGTTTCTAATGTAAAGTTCCATTTGTTCTGGGCTAAATTATTTTGCGATGGATTTATATTTGAAAAAGATTAAAGACCCAAAATTAAATTCTAAATTGTGCCGAGGATACTTAGAACAGTATGAAATAGAAGGTATACTGAAGAACATGATATAGCCACCTTAGTTCTTAAAGTGGTCCAGGTGGACCCCCAGGGGTCCACGGGAGACTCGACGGGGTGTACGTTGGTATACGCAAATTCCCATAGTCGGATGTAATCTACAANTTGGGAATATGGTAGAAATGTAGCTGCAGGGTGTCCACCGGAACCAGCTAAATTTTGAAAGTGGTCTATGAAAAAAAGTCTGGAAACTTCTGATTTAGACTGAACTATTATGGGAAGAGCTCGATTGAAATATCAGTGGCTCTTATCATTTCATGATATCTGGCACACTATTCGAAAGATGAAACAATAGGTATAAACCAAGAAATAATTATTGAAATATTGATCGCTCTAGGATGCCGAGACTAGTAAATTGTTGGAATTCAAAGGGGGTTACGTCGGAAAATCGGTAAAAGGTGTTTTTATATAGATTTAATTATTAGAAATGTCGGTTATGGTTTTGATGGTCACTTTAATTTTTATAATTTGGGAATTTACATATTTCATGATAAATAAACGTTTTGCTTCCTATAACTTCAAGATATATACGAGGGGTGATCCAAAAGTAATGATATTTGGTTATCTCTAGTCCTCGTGAGAATCCAAAAAGTACTTTTTTACTCGCTTATATACCTACTACTTCACCATAAAAAATCATATAAATAGAACACGATTTCCAGGAGATTACAAACCGTCCAAAAGAAAACATCAAAATGGAGAAAAACGAAATAAGAACTGTCATCAAGTACCTCTGTTTGAAAAAATGTCTACCAAAGACACACAATGACTTGGACATTAAGACTCTGCTCCTCCATACTCAACAGTTGGACGCTGGGCCAAGGAGTTTAAACTGGGCAGAACATCAACTGAAGATGAACATAGCGAAGGATGCCCACCCACGTCTCTAACCGAAGTTAACGTGAAAAAAGTGGAAGATATTATGTTGACAGATCGAAGAGTGACCATCAGGTATGTAGCTGAGGTCACAGGGATCACATATGGTAGCATTCAAAGAATCATTGCCAACGAATTGCATATGACTAAAGTCTCTGCGCGTTGGGTATCGAGAATGTTAACGAGCAAAAAAAAAACGAGTCGACATTTCGAGGCTAAATTTCGAAAAGTTTCAAGCTGATAGGGAAAACTTTTTGTCACTTTTGTCCATGGATGAGACCTAGATCCACCATTTCGATCCCGAGTCCAAACAACAGTCCATGACTTGGAAAAGAGCTTCTTCATCGACACCAAAGAAATTCAAAGTTTCAAGTTCCGCGAGTAAAATAATGGCGTTCGTTTTTTTGGGACCCGGAAGGAATTATTATGGTGGAATACTTTGAAAAGGGAACCACTATCACGGGCTCTTACTACGCAAACCAAATAAAGAGATTGCGGGAGGCGATTAAGGAAAAAAGACGCGGCAAACTGCGAGCTGGAGTGCTGTTTCATCGAGATAACGCACCGTCACACAAAGCTGCAGTTGCGATGGTTGCCATTCAAGAATCAGGATTTGAAATGCTTGAATGCCAAATCTGGCTCCCAGTGACCTCTACCTCTTTCCTCGGCTCAAGAAACACCTCCGAGGCAAGAAATTTGAAGACAATGGTGAAGTAATGGCCGCTGTTGAGGTGTTTTGGGAAGATTAAGAGAAATATTTTTTTTCTAAGGGAATTTTAGGTTTAGAAAAGAGATGGACTAAAGGTATTGAATTGTTAGGAC